>RHLO01000345.1:0-52322 GCA_003719415.1 Aspergillus olivimuriae | reverse complement strand
TTTTTTTTTTTTTTTTTTTTTTTTTTTTTTTTTCCAAGGCCCTCGTTCGTTTTTCGAGGAGAACCAATCAGCCGTCCCCGCCCGCACCCTCCACTCGCTCTGCCGCTCACGCTCTCTCGCTCTCTTCCTCTTCTCTCCCTCACTCCCGCTCCTCTCTCCTCTCTCTCTCTCTCTCTTCCCTTCTCCATCCTCTCTCCTCCACGCTTCATTCCCCCCCTTCTCCTCCTTTCTCCCGTGTTGTGCTCCGAGTGTCTGCTTTCCTCTTCGAATCGCCCACCCTAGGTGTTGCTGTTCTCTGCTTCCCAACGAGCTTTTCACTAAGTGTCGTTGTCGTGGTGCGTCGCTGTTTTTTCGGACGCGAGATCTCCCCGTATTAGTGAGCTCGAGAAATCCGGTCAATTTGTCCTCTCGCCCGCTCCCCCTCTCGCCTTCGATCCCCGACCGCCTCACTCCACGAACTCTCCCTCTCTATCCGGTGTGGTCCGTTGTCTCCATCACCGCCCGGTTCGGATCGCCACTGTCCCGACCCTCCGCAGCAATCCGTCCAGAGAAGGAAGAACAATCAAAAAACGCGCTAGTTGCGACCGCTCCTTACGCTCTTTTTTTTGTTGTTTCTTGATCCGGTTTCTTCTTCGATTTTCGTGTGCCTCGCTGTTGTTGAACCATCCCTCCATGTTATTCATCTAAGAGCCAATCACTGCATCATCCACAGAGCTGCGGCTCGCTGAGCATCGCTCAATCCCCCCCAGTGTCAGGACGTGGTGGACGTGTAGACGGTTCGTACCACGGCTTTCTCCTTTGTCTTCTTCGTGCCGCGGCCGCCTCTTCAGATCGGTCCGTTTGAACGCCCCCCCAGTGCTGACCCGGGAGCCATCGTCGCGAACAGAATCTCATCGTCTACCTTCCCGTCCTGCTCTGGTCAACCTCCCTCCCTCTTCCTCGTTATGCCGTCTTTCTTCGCTCCGGGCCTTCAGGGCCTGCCTCCCACTCCCCCCCACATCACCGGGGCGGGCAACATGGAAAACGAGCCCCCCTTCTACGTGGTCGGCCACTCGGCCTTCCCGCCTCGTTACTCCCAGAGCGGGTGCGATTTCATCGAACAGTACTCTCAGTCCGCCTGCTACGCGAAACCCGCGCCGATGAACCTGCACCTGCCCTCCGCCCACGCCATGCGCAGCGGCCGCGACGGGACCGCTCATGGCGCCTACCCCCAGCCCCTGTTTGGCCCCCTGCCGACCGCCAACGTGCTGCCCCCCATCCGAAGCAACGTGCAGCTGCCGCCGATGGAGAGTGCCATCCCGCCCCAATATCGTCGACCCGACGTCCTGTCGCAGCCGGAACCCCCTCGCAAGGAGGAAAAGGCCACCGGAGGCGTGGCCGCCCATTTGGACTATGAGATGGACCAGATGTCCGACTTCGTGGCGGAAATGGCCCAGGGAATGTATGCTTTGTACATCACCGAGATCAACCTAGCAGATATTGACTTCGCGCGAAGCGTCTACCCAGGATCCTCTGTTCCGCCCCAATTCCGGAAATACGTCTTTCAGATTTTGTCGTCCACACGCCTCCCGAGCTCCACCATCCTCTTGGGACTCTACTACCTCGCCTGCCGCATGCGCATGCTCTCGGCCAGCAAGGTCTACGCCTCCGGCAGTGGCCAGGTCTACCGCATGCTGACCGTGGCTCTCCTCCTGGGGAGCAAGTTCCTGGATGACAACACCTTCCAGAACAAGTCGTGGGCCGAGGTGAGCAACATCCCCGTGAGTGAGCTCAACTCGATGGAGCTCGAGTGGCTCTTCGCTTTTGAGTGGAAGATCCACGACCGCATCTACGACCAGCAGGATGGCTTCGCCTCGTGGCGGTCGCACTGGGAGACCTGGCGCGCCAAGTTCACCCGGGCCCAGGAGACGCGTCACAGCCTGGCGCCGCTCGACACCAACGTGCCGCGCGGCGCGCGGGTGTCGTCGAAGCCGCTCATGTCGCCCGAGGGGCCTATCCCCCCGCAGTACCAGCGCAGCGCGGCCAACTTTGAGAACTCCTGGCTCAACCCGGCCGCCTCGGAGTATTCGCCGCCCTCGGCACCGCACAGCGGGCCCACCACGCCCGATTACTACGCCGTGGGTCCCTGGGCGTATACGAACCCTCCGCCGCCCTACTCGCGCACCTGGGTGCCGCCCCAGCAGTACATGTCCGCCCCCCGCTCGCAGCCGCCGTCCTACCATCACACCCCGGCGTACGGCCTGCCGTTCGCCCAGAATGTGTGGACGGGGCACGGCTCCTCGTGCGGCTGTATGTACTGTGCCAAACACATGGAGCACTTTATGTGTGCCGGTGGGTTCGGATCCATGCAACCCATCGTTGCCTAGGGTCTGTCGGCGGTGTACATGTTTCCTTCATATCACTTGCTTTTCTAGATCGCTATCATTCTTTATTTCTCCCCCGTCTGACTCTTGTTTCGACCTTGATGATACCGTTGCTTCGATTTTGCGATGACTTTTTGTTTCTCTTGCGATTGGTTTCGGTTCCGGTTGTGTCCGCTGAAAAGTCCCTGGCCCTCGGTTTCTTGGTCCGATTGAAAAGCAAAAACCCCGAAAAAAAAGTGTGTCAAGCCGTCACACCACGCGGCCGCCTCATCGCCAATCAACGACTCGGCGCAGCTGTCTGATTTCGACTTGATACGATCTTTGCTGCTGATGGAAAGTTTTTGTTCCTCGTGTCCGAACCTTGCTCAAAGATGCCTGGAGACCCTTGGTCTTTGCAGTGAACGTCACGACATTCACGATTTCGTTTCATTTTTTCTTTCTCTCCTGCTTTCCTCTCTCTTCTTTTTTTACGCTTCTCTGGGTTGGGCATATTTCCCCTGGCGAATGTTTTTCATAGATTGCTTCTGGCCGGACGCAGCCCAGTTGGTACATTGGTTTTACTCTCCCCTATTCCGTCTGCCCCTTCCGGCGTTAATATTTTTCTTCTCTCTCTGTGTGTGCATGTTGCATGTCTGTTCAGGTGGACCGATTCGGCTTTCGATCGCCTGGTGTGCGACCCGACGATGCGAGCCCGGACGAAGCCCTCCACCAGGCATTGTTTTTTTTTTTACGACTATTTTCGATGCATGTTGGCCTTGACCTGTTTTTCTTATGCCCCTTGTCGTTGGTAAGACCTCAAAAAAGTGATACACCCTTGTCCCCGTTGCTCATTGCCGCTGTCCCTATTTTCTTTCGATTCTCCCAGTGATCCATCCTGCGTGATTGCTTTGTTCACTTTTTCTTCCTTGCTTGTAAGTTAGAACCAACTACCCTTGATCACCATCCTCCCCTCGGCCATAGCCCTAGTTTTGGGAAAAGATAAAAATGAACTCGTGCTCTACGGGATGACCGAATTCTCTTCTCTCTCTGGCGGGTACGCTCGCTGTCCCCTGCGCCGGTCGGTCTCGAGGACGGCCTTATAACTTGGCCGGCGGCGGGACTTGCATCTGATGCAGGGCCCGCCGCACGATCTTGCCACTGCCGGTGCGCGGGATGGCGTCAATGAAGTAGACGCCTCCGGTGAGCCACTTGTGCTGGGCGAATCTGGCCGCGATGAGGTCCTGCAGGTCCTGGGCGGTAACGGCGGCCGACTCGGGTTTGCGCACGACGAAGGCGCGAGGGTATTCATTTTCGCCACTGGTCTCGTCATTATTCCATTCATTGCCTCCATGCCACTGCCTCGACGAGAGACCCCCGGATCGACCCGACAGCAGGAGAGGAGAGAAGAAAGAACACTCACATCTTGGCCCCGACGACCGCCGCATCCGCGACGCCCTCATGTTCCAACAAGGCCAACTCCAACTCCGCCGGCGACACCTGCAAGCCCTTGACCTTGATCAACTCCTTGATGCGATCGACGACGTAGATCCTCCCCGTCGCGGCATCCACATAGCCAATATCGCCCGTCCGCAACCACCGCGTCCCATCCGCCTCGACGACAATCGTCTCGGCCGTCTGCTCGGGCCGCCGATAATACCCCTTCATGACATTCGGCCCAGCAATCCACAACTCCCCGCCGGCGTGCTGTCCGGTCGGCAACGACGCGGTGAAGTCCTCGTCGGCGACGGGCACGACGCGCACGCGGCAGTTGGCGTTGAGCCAGCCGACGGAGCGGCCGTCGTCGTCGTCGTCGTCGGGGGCGCTCGACGACAGCGAGCAGGTGCATTCGGTCATGCCGAGGCCTTGTTTGACGGTGAGGCCGTGGCGGAGGTAGCGGGTTGCGACGGCGCGGCCGGTCTCCGGGTTTAGCGGGGCGGAGCCGCAGGTGACGCTTTCGATGCTGTGGAGGTTGTAGGCGTGCGGATTGGGGTGTTTGGCGAGTTGGGTGAGCATGACGGGCACGCTGGAGAGGAAGGTGATGCGGTAGGTGTCGAGGTAGAGGAGGAAGCGCAGGAGGGTGTATTTGCGCATGATGTAGACTTTGGCGCCGATGCGGGGGGCGTTGAGGCAGAAGTAGGTTTGGCCCTGTTATTACTTGTTAGAAGGGGTCTTGGGTCTTGGGGTTGGCGGGTGTTGAGTTGGTTAGGATGGGGTCTGGGGGTTGATGTTGGAAACGTACGTAGGCGTGATACATGGGCAAGGCGCAGAGCCAGCGTTCTCCCGAGGCGTCGAGTCGGGCCTTGCGGGCGAGTCCGGCGGGGGTGGCGGCGACGAGGTTGCGTTTGTGGACGAGCTGGACGCAGTTGGCGATGGCGTTGTAGTGGGAGATTTCGACGCCTTTGGGGGGGCCGGTGGTTCTATCCGAGTTAGCTGATACTTACTATTCCTGCACGATGGAAGGAAGACGCACCCGCTGGAGTAGTTCAAGACCGCCGTTGTTGCCTGCGCTTCCTCGGCCGTGGTGATAGTCTTCCACGTCCATGAGACGACTGCTTCGGCGGGACTCCAGATATCGGTCCATGCTGGGGAAGACACGTACGAGTCGCGCTCCTCCGGGTCGATGAAGAGATACACCCGGTGTGCTGGGAGACCACTCCGTTCGGCGACCCGGGCGGCCGTGGCAGCGCCAGCCGGATGGGTGAGAAGCACGGTGGCATTGGAGTCTCTGAGCTGGTATTCCAATTCTGTCGACGGCGATTGTTAGCTGGCATTCATTCCCCCAATGCATCCTTTGATACGCACCACTCTCCGAGGCCGACGGATTCGCCGCGGTAAACACCCCCCCAGCAGCGGTGACTCCCCACAGCAACACCGGCACGTACACGCTGTTCCCCGAGTACAGCAGCACCTTGTCGTCTGGTTGCAGGCCCAGCTTGGTCTGGAGACCGTGCGCCAGTCGCTTGACGTAGGTCTCGGCCTGGGCGAGACTGTAGCATCGCGAGGGGATGTCGGCGTCGAAGAACTGCGGGGCGGTCTTGTTGTTGGCCGGGTTGTTGAAGATGAAGGAGGCGATGTCGGTTTCGGGGATGGGGATGGTGTGTGGAGCGGTATATTCCTGGATTTGACCGGGCATGTTGCCTGTTTCTTCTTCTTTCACTCTTCTTTCTTTCTTCTTTCTTTCTTTAGTGTTTGGTTGTGGTTGTGGTTGTCTTGGAGAGTGAGCGGGCAAGTCTATACAACGGAGAGCAGGACTCACCGATGGGAATCCTCCCTCTATCTATCTCCTAGAAATGGAGCTGCGCCTGTTAAGTCGGCTACTTCCTGTCCGCAGCGACAGCCTACTTGGAGGTGGTCTTCCCCTCTCCAAGTAAGGTGGTTGCCGAGCTTAAGCTGTCGTGAGAATACCCGAGGACCGACTGACTTAGGGCTGGATTTCCCCATGGGGTAATCGGTCGCCTCTCGCCAGCACCGTCCTTGCATGGACATGTAGGATGGATCATGTAGGATGCTTCTTATAGGGAATGCGCTATGCAGTTGGCCAATTGAGTCGAATATACACTCGGATCCAGTGTTGTCGTGTCCTGAATGCTTCCAGAATCTCTCTAGCTTTGTTCTAGCTACTTACCTCCTACCAGTTACTTCTTACCAGTAGAGACCCGCTAAGCTTCAACCCAACAATTCATGTCGAAATATTCTTTCTTCCCCAAGGTCTAGCTAGATCAAGCTCATCCATTCAATACCCAACCATCCCACATTGGCGGACCATGAATCCGACATGATGCATTCATGCCGTCGCCTATCTCCTCCCCAACCTCCGCCTCGTACACAACCTCATAGACGATGACGATAATCCTCAACCGCGAATCACAGCGCCAAAGTCCAACAGCGCAATGTCCGGCATTCGCTACGATATCCTCCCCCGTACCGGACACGGCCACTTCCTCAGCCAGACGAACCTCCTCGATCCCACTGGCGACGTCGTGATCATCCTGCGGGATTGAGATCGCCCGTTTCTGGGTGATATCCGCTGGACCAGACCGCAGCGTATGCTTCCTTTCTGAAGTAGAGTGGATGGGATCGCATCCTAGTCGTCAGGTATGGGTCGATAGTCCGCGGAATGGCCGCTTTCAACCATGAAAGCGACGAGTTTCACTACTGCGTTTCTTCGGAACGATTAATGCGGTTTTCGCCGGTTTTTACTCACTTGCTGCAGCAGCAGCAATCGCAACAACAACAACAAGAACAACGACATGAACAAGAACAAGAACAGCAACCCACGACGACATCAACAAGCAAGCTAAATAGCAAGCTCACCCTCACAAAGACCAACCCCTACGCCCTCCTCATCCTCCTCAACGCCTTCCACCACCACAACGTCCGAGACCCCGGCCCAACCACCGTCAAACGCCTTGTCGAGATCGCCATGCTCGTCGAGACCTATCGCTGCCACGAAGCGGTCGAGTTCAACTTCCCGTTTTGGACGGCGGCGTGTCCAGCTCACGGGATCTTTCTACTGTATACCACGATGGTGTTTCAACAGGCGCGGGAGTTTAACAGGCGTGTTTGGCGTTGGTGAAGAGGCGTCGGTATCGGATTGGGGGGCTTGGGATGTCCATTCCGGAGGGGTTACTGGGTGAAAATCTCTCTCTCTCTCTCTCTCTTTTTTCCTCTCCCTCCTTCTTCTGTCTTGTCACAGAAGGGGCGCGGGAAATAGAAGGAGGAGAAAGAAGACTATCTTGTTCTTTGATGACTATCAACAAGCTAACCAGCACATCATCCAGCCGAACTCAACAACCAACGACTCAACGCCATCTCCAACGCCGTCACAGCTCTCACCTCCTCTCTTGAAAAGCTCCGCACGGACGGAAATGCCGCGACGACCACGGCGGGAGAATGCACCTCCCGCCGAGGCCGGATCCTCGACCATGTCGTGCGTCTCCTCGGGAATTGGAACCTGACGAGACCACTTGACGGTCTCGCGTTTGAGGATGTCTTGGAGGCGGTGCGGTACACACGCGTCCTTCTCCCGGGATGTTCGAGGAGGGAAGACTCTGCTCGGGGGTGTGAGGAGTTTCGGAGTCGGGGGTCGTGTTGGTGTGAGAGTGTGGATGCGGTGGGGGAGATGGTGGTGACGGAGGGGGAGAGGGCGTTTCGGAGACTCAGGGTGGAGGATTATATCTCCTAACATATGGTATTCTTCGCATCCCTATACGTCCGTCTCGTCTTGCGTTTGGTTTGTGTGCTGTTTGGCTATGTGTGTCTTCAGGTGAGCGGGTGTGAGGATCAGGAGCAGAATATGAAAGCATCCAACATACTAACTACTCTTCATGTACGTATCCCTAGTAAATCACAAAAGCTCAACCAACGATCAACTCCGTATCAATTTTTCCGGGTATCCAAAAGAAACATGCGTCTGGTCTCGTCTCGCTGATATGTCCACCCATCCAAGGGTCTATCTAGTAGACACTCCCCCGGAGGCTTTGATCCTCGCGTCGCTGCGATTCAAGATCGGCATACTCCACCTCATCTTCGTCATCATCCCCGTGATGTCCATGGTCCTGGTCCTGGTCCTGGTTGTGACCATGACTGTGAACATGACCATGCCCACATTCATATGATGAACCCGACGGGTTGACAGCAACCCCCTCGTCCGGTTCTCGCTCTGCAGAAGCGCCGAGTTTCTTCGCAAAATTGTGTTTAATAGCGGACTGGAGATGGTTGTGACGGTGGTGGTGGTGCGATTTCCGTCGCGGGCGTTGCGTCGAAGAAGTCGTGCCGCTCCCTTCGTCGTCACCGTCATTCCCTAGATCCTGCGATGGCTTGGACTGATGCAAAGGTGGACGGGTCTCCGAGCGAAGAGGCCTCTCTTGCTCGTGTTCATCCTCCGACGGGGCAAGACTGTTGGCGCCGCTGAGAGACCCCCCACCATCCCGGCCACCCAGATGGAACAGGCCATAGTTCGACCGGGGTGGGTGAAGGAGGTGGTCCTCGCTATCGCGGTGGAACTGTGTCAGATCCGGCCGCTTGGGGATCGGGCTTGCGGTCACGACGGCAGGGGAGGGCGAACGAGCAGGGTTCGAAGGGGCATTCACGGTGGTGGTGGTGGTGGAGGAGGCTTTGGTGGTAGCATCGCGGGCAAAAAATGCGGCGTCGGCGTTCAGGCTGTTTGTGTTGGCATCCAGCCCGAGGAAAGTGTACTGAGGACGAGGAGAGGGGATCGTGTTCTGCAGCGGTTTCGCCTCTCGGGTGCGGTCCCCGAGGGCAGGCTCCGGCGCTGTCAGCATCTCTTGTTCCATTCGAGCGAGAGCCCGTTTGGCAGCAGGTCCTTTTTCCTCGTCATGTTGTGGTGGCTGGCTCTGTGCACCGTCGGTAGCTCTATGTCCGTGTCGGTGTGTCTCTGTGGTCGTTTTGGTGGTGCGCAGCGAGCCTTTACGACGGACCCCGTGGTTACATCCGTCCGGACAACCTCCCCATTTGCGTCGCATGGGAGGCGAAGTTTCCGTGGAGGTCAAGGGCAGTGGATTGAGGCCCTTGGCCTTGAGTTCTCGCTGCGACTCTAGGGCCTTTTCTTTTCGCAGCTCCGACCAGGTGCGCAGCTGGTTCTGCAGCACGTACTTGCCGTTATCCGGGTTAAGCTTCATGATCACAAACTCGCAGTGATTGATGTTGCGGAGGTCTTCGAAGTACTCCACGCTCCAGTGATACCACTTCATAAGAAACACGCGAGTCATCAAGCCGTGGGTCACCAGCACGCAGACGCTGGCAAAATCATCCTCCCCAAACAATCGCCACAGGGACTCGTTGAACCCGCTGATGCGGTCGTAGGCGTCGGCAGCCGACTCGCCGTTCGGGATACGGTAGAAGAAGTGTCCATAGTCAGCGCGTTCCAGCCACATCCGCTCCATCTCGGCTGAACATGGTTGGAAGTTCCCAAAGTCCTGCTCCCGCAGCCGGGGCTCCTCGTACACCTTGATCGTGTGTCGCGGGAACGGCGACGGTGACGGCGAATCCGAGGTCAGCGACGTGAGGATCCCTTCGGTGGTCTCTCGTGTTCGGCGATAGGGGGAGGTGAAGAAATGAATGTTGTCATCCGGCCGGAGAAGCTCTCGCAGCTTCGACCCGGCCTCGAGAGCCTGACGATGTCCTTCTGCGGTGAGCTTCACCCGATGGTCGGGGATGGTTTGGTGGATTTCTCGGCTTTTGTTGCCTTCGGACTGGGCGTGGCGGATCAAAATGATCATCTAGATGGTGTGAGCCATTGATCTGGGTCTGCATTGTGTGTCAAGGCCTCTCACCCGTGGTTTTCCCATGGTTGCGGTGGCACCCTGTTGATATGCGCACCAAGGGAGGGGAAATGTGGGGTTAAAAGAAAGTCTCGTTGGAGGTGTATCGCTGAGGGAGGGTGATTTGCCCCAGAACAGCGAGAGACAGGGCCGGATGACGGGCACTGAGGGTATATGGGTCAATCCGGAGAGCTGTGCCGGAATGAGGGGAGAGACAAGCGCACGCAAAATGGGGTTGCAGTCGCGGGAGACGAAATGATAACTCGGGCTGGATCGGGCAAGCGATTCTGGATGTGATGTCAGGGCTGCCTCAGGCACACGCGTCTCTCGTGGTGGATGTCGGTCCAATTCGGCAAACCGGTGTAGGAACCTTGGAAAACAGGATCCAAAGCATACTAGAAACATGTCCTCTTGTGATTTCCATCGCTCACCTCCGTGGGGTGGTCAGAGAAGCCCCCGGAGATACTGCGCGAGTTGCCGCAGAGGCCGCCGTAGAGCATCGCGATGTTGCACTTCCAACTCCAGCTGGCCAGTTCCGCTCCAGGTTTCCGCTCCGCTCTTCCACGCCTCCTCCGTGTCCAATTGTCCCCCTGATCGAGTCTTCTCACCATGGCGGACTACCTCTACGAGCTTTTGGCGCCGCATTTGACCGCAACGGATGCCGGTGCCGTTCCTCGACCCCCTGAACATGACACCACGACAGCACAGTATCTGAACCGACTACCCACCCTCTCCCTCCAAGCCCTCCAGGAAACTGAAACCCAATCCCTGACCCAGTCCTCACATTCGAATCTCCTCTCCCTTCAAGCCTTATCCAATCGCTCCCACAAGACATTCATCTCCTCCGCCGATCATCTCTCCAACCTTCGTGCAGCCATCCCGCAATTGTCCCGCAACGCGCATGAGCTCCGAGATGCCATCCCGAAACTCGACGCGGAGGCTGTGCGGTTCTCCTCGAAATACAGTCGCGCCGCTGAGAATGTATCGCTAGAGCAGCGCAAAAAGGTCATGCAGCTGGCGCGAAATGTGGATCGACTCTCCGATATTCTAGAGCTGCCGACCTTGCTCTCGACGGCAGTGTCCTCAGCAGCTGCGAGTAGCTCCGTGTCTACAACCTACTCCTCAGCGCTCGACCTCTATGCGCATATTAAACGACTGCAAACGTTATACCCAGACTCACCGCTTGTGGGAGATGTGGCAACTCAGGCCGAGGACGCGATGAAAGACATGGCGACCAACCTGATCACCGGTCTTCGAGGCCAGAACCTACGCCTTGCTGCTGCGATGAGGACAGTTGGGTGGCTACGACGGGTAGCCCCAGAGTTGGAGACTTTGGGAAATGATGGCGAGGGAGCTCTGGGAGCTCTTTTCCTAATCTGTCGATTGGCCAACCTGGTCTCGACGTTGGAGGCATTGGATCCGCTACGAGAATTGGCAGACCAAGAAACACAACGCCGAACCCGGACTCCGGAGAAAAAGAACGGGACAGGAGGCTCCTGGGTGGATGGCCACCAGACAGAAAAGTTCCTGAAGCGATACATCGAAATCTTCCGCGAGCAAAGCTTTGCCATTGTGTCTCTCTACAAGAATATCTTCTCCCCGGATCAGTCGGAATCTGAGCTGGCTGTCGCTGGCCTCCGGGGGATTGACGCGCGAATGCAATCCAGCGCATCGAAGCCGGCTCGCAAGGATCCTCTTCTATCTCTCCCTCCCGCCCTGGCAACCTTCCCCATGCACCTGGTCCAGTTGTTGACTGACACCCTGCGGACCTACCTGCCCAATGTGCACGACAAAAGCTCCCGCGAGAGTCTCCTGACACAGGTGCTGTACTGCGCGGCTAGTTTGGGACGGCTCGGGGGCGACTTTGGGATGATCCTCACGGAATTGAAAGACGATGGAGACGAAGAGGACGACGAAGGCCTTGACTACGAGTGGGAAGAAGTGACGAGAAAGCACCGGGCCTTGGCAGGACGACTGGAACAGCTGACAGGAACACACGCGGCACCCAAGAGTATGGGTCCGAGTGCCTTACGGGTGGCCTCTCCATAGTGCGCCCAAAGAGGCAACACTAGCCGCATGGGGCATTAGCGGACGGGCGCCCGTTGACCACCGTTGTCTGGACCATCACTCTTCCTCTCTCCTCTCTCTCACTCTCACGATCACTCTCACGATCACACACACATACCTTCTCTTCTATTGCTTTCCTTTTCCCCTCTCAGCAAACCTTCCTCGGGTCATGTCTCACTTGGCCTTCTCCGTTCTCCCCCGCCCATAGTCCCTCTTCATGATCGCCGACCCTCGCCCGCCGCTTTGTGTCACGTTTCGCCCTTGTGTACGCCAACCGACGGCTTGCTTTCCCTCTCACCGAGACATGAGAGCTTCTCTCTAACCCGTGGGAAAAGGCAAATTAATCACGACTGCAAACCCCTCCGTCTGGACCGCTCCCCCATCCGCCCTTGATCCATTCCGCCTCCCCTCATGGCCACCTCCACTCTCTCCACCGGCGGGTTGATCGACCCAACCAAACAAGCGGAGTACCCCATCATCTTGGGCGACCGACTCGCAGGAAGAAATGGCGCTTCACAATCACAGCTGGTCAACATCCAGTATAACTATCGGACGAAATCTGCGACCGCCCAATCCGTGATCACACCAAGCTCGCAGTCTCGAAACCAATACAAACTCACGATCACCGACAAAGCGCCAAACGCTGACCAGAACTTGACATACTCATATCAAGGCAGTGTCGACCCAGAGCAATCCGTTGCGGATTCGGACGAACAGCATCTAGTCCTGGTGTTCGATGCGGAACGAAAAGCCTTTATGCTGGAGCCGGTCACCACCCAGTTGAACTTCAACCTACGATCTGCCCCGGCCAAAACCGAGAAACAGGTTATGGAAAAATATAAGCAGCTGCGCATTCTGCAGGATGATGATCAAGGCTCAGGAGATGATCGAATGTCAGGCGATGCCAGTGGAAATGATGACGGCCCGGCGGATGACTCGAATCCTTACGATTTCCGCCATTTTCTTCCCAAGGAGATCGCCGAAGACGATAGACCGGCTTCGGGCAATGGCACTCCCGAGCCACATTCTGGAACCAGCAAAGCCAGTACGCCATTGATGCCGCCGACAATCAGGCCCACGCCAAGCCCAAAGCCTCGCCCCAAAACCCAGACCAATCCCCTCCGTCAGCGGAAAAAGACGGCTCCTCCAGCCAAACAGGAGAGTACCACTGCTTCTAAGCCTGTGGTCAAGCCACAGCCTACTGTTGTAAAGGAGGATATTGAAATGACAAAAAGGGAAAGGAAAGAAGACGAGATTGCGGAAGACGAGTCCAAGGGCTCTCTCTCGGACACCGGAACGGGTGCGATATCTTCCCACAAGGCTGCCCCCTCGCCCGGCTCAAATATTATTATCGATGGGGACTTGATTATCGATATGGGCTCTCCCCCGCCATCGCGACCGGCCTTCAAAGTCAATCCGGCCCACTTCTCATCGAACAATACACCCGCCAACCATGAGGAAGAGGAAGACGAAGACGAGGACATCGAAGACTTGCGACTGCCATCTCCAGCGGGACACGGGGGACTATCCGCACGGCCCCAGGATCCAGGACCGACATCTGCAACGAATCATTCGATCGAGGAAGAGGGCGTGGATGACGACGCTCTTGCAGCGGAACTGGAGGCTGCCTTTGAACAAGACGCGCGAGAGGCCGAGGCTCGAACCCATCACTCCCAGACATATCAAGTACCAAGCGAGGATGAGAGCGAAGTCAGTGAAGAGGAGTGATGTTCTTTTGTATTTCAATCCCTTTGTTCCTTTGTTGCACCGCCTACTGTCATGTTACTTGCCTTGGATTTCCGTGTGAGCATGGCGTCTTTTTGGAGTTTGGATATGCAGCAGGGGCCCGAGAGCCTGTGATTATAGCGAGCAAATGATACCACCTCCCTGATGGATATGGAATAGAAATGATCACTGTTACATGAAATTTGTGCGATGCCATGATATGGATATTGACTGTAACCCGGGCGTCGATCAGAGTGCCTGAGGCCGCCACACGGAACAACGATGATCCGTCGGGTCTCTCCACGCATCATTCATATTCATCTCATCTTTCCAGCTTCAGCTACCTGATTGCTATTCATTCTTTTCCGCTTCCATTCCTTGCGGTTTCTCTGTCATTCCACAGGCGATCACCACGGTCTCTCTGCGTACCCCTCTCCAGCCGAAATCTGCACCCCAAACCGCACAGCATCGTCCTCCTTCAGGTCCTTTCATCCCCTTGTGCAGTCCTTGGCACTGGCTTCCGTCTCCGAAACTCCACACGTCTACAACAGACCTCCGGTACACGGCTTTGGCTCGTCATGCTATGATCAATTTCACGCAAAGATCGATTGGGCTTGACGCTGTCTGGTATATTGATTCGCCTGTTGCCAACGGGGGCCGCATATCCGCGACTCACATCGAATTCAACCTCCGGTCCGAACAAATTCACGATCTACTCAAGTCATCCACTGGCATTTTGATCCCTTCGGGGTGAATTGCTTTGTGCTGGGGAGACTGAAACAGACCACATGGCGTCCCCCTCGTCACGTCCTCTACAAAAGCGACCTGTCCCTGCGCCGTCGAACCCCGTGTTGCTCGCGACGCAAGTCCAATGGCTGTTCAACGATGAGGAGCTCACACGCGCGCCGTCGCAGCTCGACGGCATGACACTCGAGGCGGAACACACAAGTCGCAGCAAGGGAGTGAACTTCATCACCCAGGTGGGACTCATGCTGAAGCTCCCCCAGCTCACCCTCGCGACTGCTGCGGTTTATCTGCATCGGTTTTTCATGCGCTACAGTATGGTCGACCTACCACAACGGCCCGGCATGCACCCCTACCCGATCGCGGCGACATCGCTTTTCCTCGCAACAAAGGTGGAAGAGAACGTGCGTCGGATGAAAGAGCTGGTGGTAGCATGTTGTCGCGTGGCGCAGAAACAACCCAACCTGATTGTCGATGAACAGTCCAAGGAGTTCTGGAAATGGCGCGACACCATCCTCCACCACGAGGACCTCCTTCTTGAGGCCCTCTGCTTCGACCTACAGCTCGAGCAGCCCTATCGCATCCTCTACGACTTCCTCTGCTTCTTCGGGGTGAACGAGAACAAGCCTATCCGCAACGCCGCCTGGGCGTTTGTCAACGACTCGATGTTTACCGTCCTTTGTCTACAGTTCCCCGCCCGGATCATCGCCGCCGCCGCCCTCTACGCCGCCGCGCGCCACTGCGACTTTGCGTTCGAAGACGATAGCACCGGCCGTTCCTGGTGGGAGCAGATCGACGTCGACTTGCCGCAGGTGCGACGTGCGTGCACGCGTATGGCTCAGCTGTACGAGAACAATGCCATGCAAAGGCATAGCCAGTACTACCCGACCACCCCTATCATGTCCGACGAAGCCACTGAGAAGACCAGAATCCCATACGCGGGAAGCCCGGCTGTGACTACTCCACGGGGAGACAACGAGAGCGTCAACGGCCGCAAACGTTCTCGGGAGCCCGATGAGAGTAATCAAACAACGTCCACGTCCCAGAAGCTGGCACCTCCGGCCTCACAAAACGGCCAACCGTCCCCCAAACGACCCCGCGTTGGTTCCGATGCTGCCATCGCCGAGAAATCCACTTCCTCCTCCTTCAACTCATCCCAGGGACATGCTCCCCCGACGTCTCACCCTAACACTCATCACCAACCACCATATCCTACAAACGGCCATCCCTCATCGGCCCCCCACCAACGTTACCAACCACCCCAATACTCCCAGGCCCCCCGGGCCTACCAACGTCGCGACAGCGACTCCCGCCCGCCTCCTGGTGCGAGCTCTAGTACATCTCTTGATCCCATCCAACAACGGATCGACGAAATCGTACAACAAAACATGGCACCAGCAGGCCCCCCGCCGCCCCGGGACCACAGTCGCTCCGACAGACGATATTCGGGCGATCGGTATCGCAATGATCGAGACTACGACGACCATAATGACCGACGTCGTCGCTTCTCCAATGTCTCCGCCACGAGTCGCAGGTCCGCCGACGAGCCACAGCATGTGCCTGTGCCTCCTCCGCCACCACCTCCTACAGCTCCACCGGCGCAGCCAGATCCACCGCCTAATCCCCCTCCAGACGACGAGGGAGGCGCTGGCAGCGAAGAAGGCGAATTATAGCCTAACGATCAGTCAACACCCAGGTCATATTCAGCTGACAGCACCGATCTCTCTCCACCCCAACGCCCTTCCACCCTTGTACATACATATCAACAATCAGGCAAAGAAAACACATATGCACGGCACGGCAAAGCAAGCCACCCTTCCTCCGACATGAAGCACATCATGTAGAAGAATGACGACGGACCGCTTTTCCAACTGAAACGGATACCAGAAATTGTAATTTCACTGATCATCGCGCCCATGCATATGCCAACCAATGCGACACCAGTTTACCTCCTCAATTACTTGGATCCAATTGGAAAGGGTGGTTACTCATATCCACGATCTCTCTTGATCAGTTGGCTAGTCCACCGACGATGCATGATCGGCCGCTCAGATGGAAAGGATGAATAGTGCATAATTGGTGAATGGCAGGGTCGAATCAGCCAAGTAGGGAGTTGGTTTGGATGGGTTCGGCGGTCAAGTTTTCTAGTTTGTCTTTATATATTTGCATTTCCCTGGTCTGTCTATTTCTTTGCATTGCTGGTTCGGGAGGGGCATCCGTCACTTTGCACTGGGGTTTTTTGTCTTGAATCTTTTGCTGGCTGCTGGCTGCTGGCTGACTGGTCTTGTGGTCGTTCAGAGACGGGGTGTTTACTTTCTCTTGCACTGTTTGTCCTTTGGGTTGGGGTATCATCGCATTGGCTGGGCCTGCTGGGCTAGGTAGGATGGGCATTACGGTTCGGTTCGTCTTGTATATAGATTTTTTGGTGTATAGGGGATAAGAGGGAAAGAAGGGAAGTTTTTCCTGTAATCAAAATTCCAATCAAAGATCACACTACTTGACAAGCCATCGAAAACGACAAACCTGCACTCACCATCATTACCATAAAAACTCTTCCAACTAGAATCTGAGGACCTGTGAAATCGACGCCGAAGATGGCCGCTTTCGAGGCCAGAAAGGGCCGCCTTTCCACCCGTAACTTTGACCGCCGCTTGATAAGATGCTCCATCCTCCCTCTCTTTCAGGTCCTTGTACCCTCCTATTCTCTCTCATTCCCATCCTCTGTCGCCCAGGTCGGCCCTACTATTATTATTTCCTATGATTCCCCCAACACAGATTCCAACCCCTGGTCTTTGTTTCTGACCTGCCGCCATGGTATCTGCCCCTCTACCTTTGACTTAGGCCGATGCGCACGAGTACTGGACCAACCCCATCCTCTGCGAAGAACCTCCAACCAGGCTAGAACATTTTGGTAGTCTGGGATGGCTCCCCCTAAACTTTACGCCGAAGATATTGATCGGTATTGCTACCGTTAAACGCTACAAGCGAAAGTGAGTGCACACTTAGTTGGAAAAGAAGGGTGACCAAAGAATGACATACAAGGATAGGTATTGTATCTAGTTACTATGTAGATGAGGACTACGTCGACTACCTTCTCCTACCTCAATCTCTTGGTCGGAGATGAGGCGAAGAGGAATACTGACGGTGCCGCGTCCACGAGGATGTGTGAACTCAATCTATATCTTCGAGACCCTCTTGTCCAGAGAGAGCCTGGTACCAGGACTATACAAATCTACGGCTCTTGGCTGCTGATCCGCCAATCTGTGCATCTGCAGTCGAGGGGTCTTGGTTTAAGTGTTTGGTGTATGTCTTGTAGCTGCCAGTTGAGCAGGGAAAAGCAACAAATAATATGGTGCATTACTAGTAGGAGAGCCCACGATTGTTGAGGGAGGGTAGTCCAGGGCAGATCACATAATATTATACCACAGTTCACACCCAATTCTACACTGCCTTATATCCTATCGTACATGGGGATGAGCCCCCGGTCCTACCTAGGTAATTCTCTGCACCTGGATGCGACGCTTTGTAGCACGGTCTTAGCGTTCATGATTCCGAAGCATCCTGCTCCAGTATTCACAGGTCAAGTACATAATTGCTGATTTAAGATAGATTTTCCAAACGGAACTCGTCTTGTCCACTAGTGAAAGCCAAGGCTCTAGGCGGGGGGCGGTGGCACAAATCTTTGAGGAGGGAGAGAAAGGGGGTGGCAGGGAGGACCCAAGAAAACTACAGTGGGCTGCGAGTGAGTGCAGAATATGACGGGGTGAGTTGGGGAGGGAATGATGGCAGAGCAGCGATCAAGCGGTGTCTTACATCAGAGGCAGTCCAGGGTGGTGATTACGTATGGGATGGTATACGGAGCGACCATGTTGAAAGCGACAAAACTAAGGTAACTCGGAAAGGAAATCCACAGCTCCCAACATTACACAAGAAATCTAACCAGGAAACGTGTCCTAACTTGAAACTAGGTATAGCCAACAAGAACATACCCAAAAAGGAGAATGAAACCTTGGATAGTCAATACCCCGCAGTCATCATGCCCGGCCCATGGTCCAGCAAACTACTCGGAGCGACAAAGCTGAATCCGCCAAAGGGATTGCTCTCGCCGCCGTTAGACAGGGTCGCGCGGTGACCGATGCTCCGATGCCGGGCAGCGTGGAAGTCGTCCAAGGGGCTTGAAACCATCGGGCTGAGTGGCAACTGGGTGAAATCGAGGGAAAAATTCTCGGCCAGGGCGGGGTCCGTGACGACCGGGTTGATGGGCGGCGTGAGCTCACGGCGGTCCAGGGCCTTCCAGTTGATTTTGCGGAAGAAGCGGTGGTTTTTGATGGTCTGCAGGTCCTTGGGCATGTGATAGCCTAGGCGTTTGGAGGGTTCCTTGCGCAGAAGACGGGTGAGCAAGTCCTTGGCGTCGGGGCCGAGGTAGTAAGGGAGCGTGAGCTTCTGCTTCAGGATCTTCTCTTGGAGCTTGCCGTGGTTGTTGGCGGTGAAAGGCGGCGAGCCGGTGAGGAGATCATGGCCCAGGGCGCCGAGGGACCACCAGTCGCAGGCCTTGCCGTAGGGCTTGCCCTGGATAACCTCCGGAGCCATGTATTCGATGGTGCCGAGGGAGGAGTTGCAGCGGTCGTCGTCATCGAGAGCGATCTTGCTGAGGCCAAAATCAGTCAAGAGCAGGTGGCCTTCGTGGTCAAGTAGACAGTTCTCCGGCTTGAGGTCGCGGTAGATGACGCCGACGTTCTGGTGCAGATGCTCCAATGCTAGGACCATCTCCGCCATGTAGAAGGCGACCACGTCTTCGTTGAACATCCGCTCCATGGCAAGGTGGGTAAATAGTTCACCACCCTGAGCGTACTCCAAAATAAGGTAGAGCTTTTCGTGGTCCTGGAAGGCGTAGAAGAACTTGACGACGAAGGGGTGGCGGTTGACGCTCTCGAGGATGGTGCGCTCCGTCTTGGTTTGCTCAACGAGCTTTTTGTGCACGGTGATCGAAGCCTTCTTGAACTGCTTCTGAGCGTAGAGCTTTCCTGTCAGGGCGTGGCGCACCAACAGCACTGTTCCAAATGAGCCTTTGCCCAGACACAGTAAAGGTTCGAAATCGTCGGCGGTCATCTTTCGGCAGAGCTGCGTGCGTACATCTCGCACACTAGACGTGTTCTGGGACTGTTCCTCGGCAGCTGCGTCGGCACTAACGTAGTCATGGTCGAGAGGCACCTCATAGCTGGTCAAGACTTCGGTCTGGTCACTGTCAGAGCACACACTGGCGTTGCTGGGTGGCTCCGATCCGATGTCGCTCGGCGCGGTGGGCGGGGCGGCATCGTTGGAGATATTGAGCGAGTCCAGCTGAAGTTTGAGAGCGCTGACGCCGGCTCCAGACGCCGGCTGAGCCAGCGGACTAGCGGCCTTGCCTTTAGAGCCGGGATGAGAACTGGGAGCCCTGGAACTGGCGGCCGAAAGGTCCGAATCTTCATCGGCGGAGGCCACCGGCGTGAAACCGCGCACGGTGGAGAGCGCCGGGGTAACATGATGGCCGTGATTCTTCTTCTTCTTTCTGCCCCGGTGCTCTTTTCTAGCCAGCGGATTGGCGGGGAGCTTGGGCTGGGGGAAAGGCGCTCCGGTTACAGTCGGCGCGGGGTTCTTGTCGCGCTGCGGGCTGCCTCCACTCATGCGAAAGCCCGTGTCGGCCTTGGGAGGCAGGTTGGTGCCGTCGGAAGACCGTAAGAGGTCTGCCTGTGGGGCAAACACATCACTGACGGTAAGTTCTTCCTGAGAAGGGGTCATGGAGATATCCATTGGATCCATCGTGGCATAAGCTAGGAGAACTTTCTTTTTTTGTTCTTTCTTTGTGTATTGAGACTCCTGCGACAATAGTCTGGTCGACTAATGGCTCTGCCGGCAAACACGAATTTTCGAACAAGGCGGACTGTATCCACTCGTTTATGGATCAGGGACAGGCATATGGGTAATTATGCGGGTAAAGCTAGACAAACCGAAGGGGGTAAGCTTCGCACACAAAAAGTGGGGTACGAAGGGCGAAACGTAATGCAAGGGCCGTAAACCTACTTTGCTTTTCTCTTAAACACCAATCTCGCTCTCCACGGTCGTTGCGCTGAAGGAGCCCGGTTCAGGGATCTCCGAAGATATGCGATTTACCGTCCGCCCTGATCTGGATTCAGGACGGACCCTGGACCCCTGCCCAGATCACCTTGCCCGGGGAAAGTTCGGACAGATGGGCAGACGACCGATCTCGGAAGATCGACAGCACCGAGGACGATAGAGAGACGACCAAAGCGGAGTCGCAGTCGGGGGAGAGACGGAGAGAATTGAGGCTGACCGAGTAGCCAGCGGAGAAGAAAGCGGAAGATGGAGTCGACGACGCAGACAGGCCCATAGAGGAACAGACGGGGAAGTGAACAATGGGAAATAGTGTGAACCAAGAGGAGTGAAGAGTGAGTATGATCCCGGAGGAAACAAGGTGGGAGACAGAAAAAGAGAGAGAGAGAGAGAGAGGAAGAAGAAAGTCGGAAGAAACGTCGAAAGTTGCCAGCTGACCCACCGACCAATCAGCGGCCGTCCAGCCGTCAGCAGGGCTGCTAGTCCCGATCAGGCGTCATTATCACGTGAAAATGATCCATGACGTCGAATAAAGCACCCCCAACAGGCGTCATAAAAAGCTTCCAAATGGCATCAAACTGGAATACACAATCAATATACATCATGTCCCAGTCGCCTTTCCCATAGAGTTTTCCGTGAGCGTCCACCCATTCCCTCGGTCTTCCCGACGTCCTCCCTGTGAGATCGTACTCCTGATCGGTCGATCCCCCGATAGCCGGTCATTCCAGCGATCTGGCGGTGATCTTCTGGAATCATTCGAAAAATGCCTGAGAGCGTGTGATTTCCACGCCCGACCGTTCCACAAAGGCCAGGGCACTGGGCTTTTCCACTCGCACCGTCACCCGCTCATTCGCAAAGTCCACCGTCGCAATCCGCGCCACAAAGGTCGCCAAGGACTCCACCGTCTGGAAGGAGGTTGTTTCGACTTGCTGCGACCCATTAGTATAGTTCCATGCAGACATATGTCGCCAACAAGACGACCATAGTAGGTAGAAAAGAAAAGCGTGAAGAACAGAAGCATACCTCGGCAACGGCCCTGGTCATCGCCTGGTAGGTATCCACGATGGTTGACCCCCATGCCAACTGACCGGGACCCTTGAACACCAACGAAATGATGACGGCCTGCTTCTCCACCCGCTCATGCGAGTTGACTCCAAGGATACAATGGCAGCGGATCCCCTCGATGCGGAACTCCTCCTCCAGGACGACTGGACACCGCTCCGATCCAGGCGCCCCCCCGTCCAAGGCGGCAGTGCCATCTTCCTCCTGTCGATACCCCCACATGGTAACGCTACGATATTGCAGTCCTTCCTCCGCACGCAGTAGCGCCTTGGGCAGACGTAGCCACACCTCGCACTGACCAAAGACCCCGTCGATAGGTGATGACGACGACGCCGGGACGTCCTCCCCGGCGAGGGAGGCACTGTTCCGGCGTGCGTGAACGTGCGACATGCGACGCACCCCCGCAGCAGTCTCATCCAGCAAGCCGAGGCCGCAATTCGCGACAATGGCGGCGGTCAATCGCACATCCTGTCCGGCTTCGTTCTCCATCATAGAGTTGCGCCGACTGCCCTCCACGCTGATGAGGCGGTGGCCCGGGTGTTCGGGGTGCTTGGCGAGACGACGGATGTCTCCCTCGATACGACGATAGAGCTTACCGTAGTCGAGCGAGAGGGAGACATCGTCGGCGTGGGCGGCGGCCACGGCGGAGGAGTAGGAGAGCTTCAACGAGGCCGTGCAGGGCTGTGATTTACCGGGACGATGCCATGCCTCGGGGGCGACCGGGAGCGGCAGCTCAATGTTGCGCAGCTGCACGCTGTCGAGCACGGCGGGATGCGAGGGGATGTGCACGTTGACGCGCTGTTCGGCCATTGTAAGTGTAGCGATGGGGACGATGGTGGGGAAGTGGCCTGACGTCAATGAGGGGGGAGCACCAGCAGTGACAGGAGAATGGAGTGGATGGGGGTTAGTTCATAGTTTGGGGGCAATTGGGGAGCGAGGATGATTCCGAAGAGGGACAGCTCCAAGGGTCGGAGCTGGGAAGGAGGAGAGAGGAATGGAGAGAAGAGAGGAAGCGATGACGAGCAGAAAGTCAAAGGAAAGCAAAAGAAAGGAGGGGCAGAAATGGTGGAGAAAATCCGCCCGTCGTTCGCCAGTTGGCCACCGCTACGAGTATACTATGTACAACCAACGACTACTCCACAGTATATAGACATCAACCATTACACTGTACGATACGATAGAAACCCTCCTTAGGGAATCGGATTCGCCTCTTGCTTCTCCTCCACAGCCTTGCGCATCCATCGATCCTTCGCCGCCACTGCATCCCACTCGCTATCGCCGCAATGCTCTCGCGCCTCTTGCAGCCATCCATTCCAGTACTTGGTGGCCGGCGCCAACTTGCCTTTCTTCACCCACCGAGTGCCCTCTGTCGCCTGAATCGCGCGCCACAGCACTTCCGTGTAGTTATTCGTGTGCGCTCTCGTCGTCTCTTCCACCTTGTACCGCCGCATATCCCAGGTGTCCTGTGGCGCCGTCAACAGCGCCATCGCCCAGTACAGGATATTCAGGATGATGTAGGCGACCCCGACAGCGATCTGCATCGTACGGCCACAGTTGCTGAAGAAGATGATCGCGGCCATGAGGAGTACCGTACTGCTGGCCAGGAGCAGCTGGTGCGGTCGTCCGTTGAACACGTACTGGCACGTTTCCATGCCGCCGTAGAGCTCGCGTGTGATTTCCTCGCGACAGTTCACCACGATGAAGGCCCCCGCGCGCGTCTTGATCACCACGTCGCCCGGGGGCACATCACCGCTCGTCGGGCGAGTCGAGAGCCGTGGTCGCCACTGCGCCGAGAGACAGGCTGAGCTGGTCGACAGGGACATGCTGGCGAGCCCGACAAGCGCGACGCCGTCGTGGATGACGCCAGCCCAGACGAATAACCCGGCGGTCATGAGGATGGAGAGCACGGTCACGACGTTGAGCGCCGAGAGCATGCGCACGGGCACGTTGATCTCGCGCGCCTTGTCGTTGGTCTTTTCCACGTCGTCGTTGGCGTAGTCGATGCGGTAGCGACGGAACTCGAATGGATGGATCGCATCGACGTCGTGGATCACGTTGGCGAAGAAGTTCAGCTCTGTCGTGTGCGTCCCCGAGTACACCCCCACCACCGTCACATCCTTCACGGAGGGCAGTCGCAGCGGCCGCTCAGTGTTGAGCAGGGTGTCGGGCGCGGGCAGCAGACGGGGGAAGCCGGCAAACGGTGAGGCCGTGATGGCTTGGATATGCTTCTCGATGGTCGACCCGCCGATGACGGCCAACAGACTAACAATGTCGAAGCTCCAGCCGGACGAGCCGGAGTCTAGCGTTGATGGAAACCAAGCCATGATTTCTGCAGCGTTGACGGGGTGGTGGTCGAGGAGAAGACGACCCCGTCTGTCGGTGTATGCGTGGGAGGGTGTATGCACGTCTGCCGGTCTCGGAGAGAGGGCCACCACCACCACGGGCGCTCCGGAGGATACAGAGGAAGATTTAAGGCAAGGTTCTCATTCTGCATACGCAACCGTGGCTGTCGGTGGCTGTCCTCATCATGACAGGTCCCTCTGGGATCGTCGTCGCGCGGTACAGAGTCAGCGATAGACAGAGACGATTGTGTCAGACATCGAGCACATCCACTTCCACTTGCGACTGCTGCATCAGCCAGCCCCAGTGACACTTTGGACGACAGCTGTGGTTCCGTCCCATGCGTGTGAAACAAGCCAAGTTCTGCAGCTTGGGCCATAGAGCCAATGGACGTCAGTTGAGGGCTATTCGGCCTAGGGCAGAGGTAGACTACCTTCAGCTGTACAGGGCCACAAGACGAACAAGCACCTTTCAACCGACCAGATGACAGAAGAACAGCCCCGTCTTTCGAGGTCCAGTGGATGGATCACGCCCGGGCATCGGTCGGATTTGCCGTTTCTTGCGTGCAATCGGTCCGCACGGACGTGGTCGAATAATCAGCGAGACATGTAGCGCCTAGCTGCATGAACCAGCGCGCTGCCGCCAGGATTCGGGCTGCAGGTCAGCGCCAGACACACCGACAGAGTTTGCTTTCTTCTCAGCGACGGAATTCTCCGTGTATCGCGTGTGGACAGCTGGACAGATCAGGCTTTGAGACTTTGACTCTGGGGGACGGGCCGCTGTTGATCGCTCAGCAGTGATGAAAGAATGGGAGAAGATCGACAGTGACGCTGAGATCAAGCTATTGGGTACAGTGGAAGAGGTGGCATGGTGACTGTCAATCGGCATGTCTTTGGGCATATTTTCAATCCGTCACGACTTGGCTAGACTTGGATTGAACTACTCTAACTTTGACACATCGCTTAGCCCGTCCACCTAGCGAGTACGAAGTATGTACTATCGGTCGACATTCCCTCGCTCCAAGTCGGTCCCCCCACATCCCCAAAAGGAAAAAAAAAAAAAAAGAAAAAAGGCGTCTCTCTAGATCTTCTCGTTGGACAACGCCTGATGCCCCGCATTGCCGGCTGTCAGCTTCTCCAGGTACTTGGCCGTGGTGTCGTTGACGGTGCCCCCAGCGGTGACGATGCCCAAGACATGGGCCATCAGCTCCGCGTGCGTGATGATCCCACAACGCAGGACATCGTCCATCAGCTGGAAGATACTATGTGGCCGGACTCCCCGCTTGATCCGTCCTGTGTGCAGGAGTTAGTGGCCGGTGAGATGGGCTCCGGTGTGCTAGACCAGAGACAGGGGCCGTGAAGACTTGAGGAGGGGTTATAGCTCACGTCGTAAAGCCCAGTTATGTGGCTTGTTGATTTTGACTTCGTAGCGGCGCACGGAGGTCAATGGGTACTCGTTGGTGAGGCCAATCTCATGGCCTTGACTGTGGATAGTATATGTGCCCTGCCGGGTGAAGGAGGCTTTGCCAGTGTCCTCATTGTCGTCGCCCTCGTCTGGGGAATCATGCTCGTTTCCGGTTCCTATGGTTATCACGCCATGTTCATTGATTTGCCCTTTGCCTTGGGGATTCATCGCTATCGGTCTGTGGGCCATACCGTCTTCATCTGAATCACTCCCTAATTCAACATCCTCTTCCATCTCGGGGACCTGAGCATTCGGACTCTCCAGTCGCTTCCGAACTAGATCCTCCACCACCTGTCGATCCTCTAGATATAGTCAGTTTGGTTCCTCCATTCTCGGCGCAAGAACACCCACTGTAAATGATGATGCCCTTTTCAAACCGGGCATTGGCCGAGTACGAGATGACGAAAAACACGTCCACAAACCCGATCAGTCGGATCTTGCCAGGCCATTGCTCGCCATCAATGAGGATTTCCCACGGATGAATGTCGCTGGTCACCACCAGTCAGCTGAATAGGTATCAACGACTACCTCAGGTTAGAGGGATCAATACCAATCGCATTCGAGGGTCTTGTCGCCCACGGTGCGGCCGAAGAGCTTCAGCACACGATGGTAGGAGAACATGTTCGTAATTGCTCAGTCACCGGTGCAGGGGATCGTTCCTTAAAGTGTCGATATTGTAGAAGATATTCCCTTTCCAAGAGGAGCTCTAGGAAACCTGCAATTCATGTATCAACACCATCTCACACCTTCCACCGGAGACGACCATCCCAGTCACAACCCTCCTCTCGACATGACCCCCTGAACAAGCGAATTGCATACGTGGCTCCCACGAGCCTTTTCAGCTGCTGCATCCTGGCGTGGGGTCTGACTGGGTGCATTGCATTGCATCCTACACGAAGTCTTCAGCTCGACTAGCGCAAGCCCCATAATCATCCCCTCTCTTGCTCTTTTCATGTCCTGCTACTCCGTACTCCAGTACGATGCTAGCCAGATCAGACTAGATCATTTCGACGCCAAAGACCGGGTGCATAGTCTAGTATACTCCCACTTGCCCCGCGGTACCTCCAGAGGAGTATACTAGTATCTCCCTTTCACCCCGACTCAGTCTCCAGAAGTTATAGAACAGCAAAGCAAAATCCCTCAAGATGAACCGAATCACCTCCTCCATCACACAAGCCGCCCATACCAACGTCTCCGACGCCCTCCGCGGCTCCGTCACCGACACCCTCACCTCCAGCACGGTCTTCCGCGAAGCAGCCTCCCTCCACGACTTCCTCTCCAAAGACCTCACCAACCTCAAGAAGATCCTCGATCCCACCCAGAAACACAAACTCCGCGCCCTCCTCAACCACTTCCTCGCGCCGACCATCCAGCCCACCTTCGTCACCAACGATGCCCCCCAACCCGTCACCAAAGACCTCATCCACGGCGTGCCCTCCGCGCACGAAACGCTCCAAACCCCCTTCCGCATGATCGATATCAACACACGAAACATGGTAGACACATTCCCCCTCGGCCCCGACGACCAATACTGCATCATCTCGCATAGCTGGAAAGGCGCCGAAATCGACTACTCGTATTTCCTCCGAGCCAGGAAAGAAGACCGCGAGCAAACCACCACCAACGACACCACCGACCACAACGACATCGACCTCGTCATCGCCCAATGCGAAGCCGACCTCCAGACCATCTCCAACAAACTCCTCCCCCTCCTCCCATCCCTCGGCTTCACCACCATCGACGAACTCCTCACCCACTACCAAACCGTCAAAAGCACCGAGCGCCAGCTCCGCACCGCCGAAGCCACCCTCGCCCACACGACCGCATCGCACCGAAAAATCCTCCGCGAAGCCGAATACTACCCTTCTCTCGTGAAGGGCTTCCAAAACACAAAAGCCGTGCAAGACATCGCCGACGAGGCCAAGAACACCGCCCGCGCGGACGAGATCACCGCGCTGGAGACCCTGGCGGCCTGCCAGAGAGCGCGCAGCGAGCAAGAACACCTAGTGGCGCTGTTCGATCTGCGTCGTCGCGAGGCCTACCTGATCGAGGATCTGCTGAGCGCGCTGCAGCGGAACAAGTCCCTGCGGAAGATTGTCTGGTCGATTGAGCGGACGAGAGAGCTGTTCGAGACGCGGCCGTTCTCGCCGCGCGGCAAGCGCTATGTCTGGTTGGATACGTGTTGTATCGACAAGGCCAATATCAATGAGTATACGCAGTCGATGCCGTTGATGGGGGATTGGTATGCGAATGCGGATCTGTGTCTGGTGCATCTGGACACGCCGCGGTCGGATGCCGAGTGGCTCGATGAGTGGCGGTACTGGCAGTCGAAGGAGGGGGAGTTTCTCAAGTCGCATATCTCCACGTATGAGGAGATTGTCGACCAGAAGGTGGAGTGGGCGACGCGCGGGTGGACGCTGCAGGAGCTGGTCCTCAGTAAGACGACCTTCTATGTCAATGCGCTGTTCGAGCCGTTGGAGAGAGATATCGACCGGATCGGTCCTTACTACCACTTCTGTCGGTTCATCGAATTCTACTACAATCATTCCCGATGTCACAAGTTCGACGATCAGATCCTCGCTCGGAATCTTCGCACGCTGGCGGGCGACGAGGTAAGACCCCCATCCATGTCGATCAACAGCGCCAGTAGACCTACAGGCAAGAACTAACAGCACAGCCAGTCACCCACCACGCAAGTCCACATCGCCCAGAGAATCGTCCACCTCCTCCAAAAGATCAACTTCACCGCACCAAAACACATCATCGACCTGACCGCCCGCGCCACCATCGAAGACGCCGTCTGCACGACCGTCGAAAAGAGCGACGTCTCATTCACCGCGCTGACCGACTGCCAGCCCGACCTCGACACCCTCTGCATCGACCTCGTCGACCACACAAACCCCCAGAACCGAAAGAAAGTCCTCGACCTGCTCCTCCGCGCCCTAGCCATCGCCACCAACGACGCCATCCACACCGACAGAAAGTACATCTCCAATTTCGGCCAGGTGGACAGCCTCATCGGCTGGGCGAACAACATCAGCCCCAAGGACTTCTCCGCCCACAGCGTGATGCTGACCGCGTCAGAACGGCAGACCACCGTCCCGGCGGATCAGGTCTACTCGCTCATGGGTATTCTGGGGGTGCGCTTTCCCGTGTTCCCCGCGGAGGGGGTACCGAAGGCGCTGGCTCGATTGCTGGATGAGGTGGTGATCAATTCCAACGACGTGTCCGTGTTCAACTGGGCAGGGCGACATGAAGGTAGTCCCGTGCAGGGACGCTCGCTCTACCCGTCGAATATCAAGGCCTTCCATCAGGAGCCGTCGAAAATCAGTCAGGCGGTCGTGCAGACGATCCGAGATGAGCATCTGCTGAAGAGCAAGGTGGCAGGACGGGTGAACGAGACCCTCGCTGCGGCGATCAAAGTAGTGGACGGTCTCGACAAGACGTGTCAAATTCTCGTTTCGTTGAAGTCACTCATTGAAAAGGTCAGAACAGCTCGATTCGACAAGTTGCAGTCCTACCTCAAGCCGCTGACGGACTTGGTCGCTCGGATCGGAGCCATCTCAGAACAAGAGAAAGCGAAGAGGATGCAAGAAGCGGAAAACAGAGAGAGGCTGAAAGCCGAGCAGAAGCAGAGGGAGAAAGAGGAACGGGAAAGAGAGCAAAAAGCAAAGGAGGAAGCTGAGCAGATTGAAAAGGAAAAGAGCGCAACTGGACGCTTCAAACTCTCATCATGGAACGCAAAGCCCAGCATCGACGTTCCCAAGCTCCCCGGATTCAATCTCGGAGGTAACAACTCCCACGACCTCTCTGAAAAATTCTGGGGCTCAAAAAACCACGATCCAACGGCAAAGGAAGAAGCCTCCAGCCCCAATGTCTGGAAAGACCTAGACACCAAGATCACCGACCTAGGCAAGCAACTCGACCAAACCGAGAAGAGCGACAGTTCCACAATCTTCGTCCTCGACGAAACAGACCGAACGCTTCCAACAAAGCCCCTCCAACAGCAGGAGAGGAAGATGATCTGCCCCAACCCGATTGCCGTGAGCAGCGCCGGCATCCGCGGCGTCTTCGATATCCAGCGCGTCATCATCAAGATGCAAGACCCCGACGCCCTGCGAGCGAACATCGCCAACGCCATCAGCGGCCAGTACATCGACGGCTGGTGCACCATCAGCACCGGCATCGCCTTCACCCTAGTCGCCTTCTCCTGCGAACGAGACATGCTCAAACAGCAGCTGGACATTGGTGACATCATCAAGCAAGAAATCCTCCTCACGGACGACGACAACGACGCTCAAAAGGCGTCATCGACGCAACATCCCACCGCCGAGCAGAGAAAGCTGGCGCGCATGGTGAAGTTTGTCCAGGAGCCGGATCTCCACGCCATCGCTGGGGAATGGGTCTTGGCCCGCTTCTCCGCTGTCGAGGGGGCAAAATGGTTCCTCTGTCGGCTTGAACTCGGCGCCGGGAATGACTTCTACGCCCGGCGCATCGCCACGGATGTGTTCGGCTTCTATAATGCGATCCCGGAGCGGGGACTTATTGAGTACTGGGACCGGTTCATGTGGAACAAGAAAGCCCTGGCGTGCTGGGTGTTAGACTCGTTTTTGGACAGCAAGATGAGCCACCAGTCGGCTGAGGAGGTGTGGAAGAAGATTGAGCGCCAAGCGCGAGAACGCCAGGCAGATAGCGAGACAAAGGCTCAAGATGATGCCAACTCAGCGGCCGATAGTGATGTGACCCCGTGGGAGGGAGCTAAGATGGTGGGTAACTTCATTCTGGGGGTGGCCTATCAGCAGTGGGCGAAACATTTGGAAAGCAACATTGAGACGCATGCCATGGATAAGATACCCATTAGACTGCAAGGCGCCATCCTCGATTTGAGCAAACGAAAGGGTCTGCTACCGTCAATGTTCCACTCGGGTCGTGAGGTTCATATGTTCTGAACCGCGGGGGTGTTCATCATTGAACAAGCTAGCCAGAGAAACTCTATCAAACGAATGTAAGTAGGCAAAAGCAATGTCATCTACGAATCCAGAAACGACAACGTAATGTGTCGTGGTAAGCCAAAAGCGGTGCTCCAATGTTTCCTGTATCACATAAACCAAAGGACTTGAATTTTAGGTTTAGCGAGCGACATGCACGGCCAAAGTACAGAAGGCATCCTCGCAATATGGGCAAGATCTTAAGCAAATAAATGTAGGACATCACGCATCATCCACACGCTGATGTTGCGGAGTAGGCCAGCCCTGGCAACGTGTCGACAAAACAAACAAAAACGATGTCGGCATTACGCAGAGCGACGGGCCCTTGGTTGAAATTCATTGTCATCATGTATACCTCCATCATCGAAGAAGGCCAAAAGAAAATTCTTGTCGTAGCCCGGGACCAGCGGGACCATAATTTGTTCTCATGTGCAGCATTAAGCAGGAACAGCAAGATCGCTGTCCGATGAACGTGTCTCACCCTGGTGACAAGGAATCGCTCGCCTTCCGGAATCCACCAGACGAGCCGCTCCCTGGGTCCAGGAGAAAACATGCTAACAATCCCAAGGGAAAAGAACGAAACAAAGCAAAGCACAGTGGGTATCCGCCATGCATCGAAAACCATCAAAACGACTCAACAGTTACGGCCTACCAGTAACCGCGACGGTCATAGCCGACATACTCACCCCGGGGCGGAGTCCGCGGGCGTCCGTACGGCCTGGCTTGCATGTAGGCATCCTCATAGCGGGGCGGCGGTGGGGGACGGACATCGTAAGGGTCATCATACGCACGGCGCGGAGGAGGGTAGTCCTCAATCCTCGGGCGCGGCGGAGTGCGCCGTCCATAGCCATCCCGCTCGTAATATTCCCGACGGAGTGGGATGGGGGAGCGTTCACGGTAGTGGGCTCGGGGGCTGTAGCCACGAGGCGCCGGGAATCTCCGGTCGTATTCATCCATGGGGGGGTAGCTCCGACGAGGAGACCGGGATCGGTACGGATCACGGGCGAACCGGTCGTCATACGCCTGGACCTAAGATAGCATGAGGATTGACGTCCGGTTCCTGGGGCGAGGCGAAGTCCTTACATCTGCAACGCAACTAACGCGGGATCCCTTGAACTCTCGGCCATCGAGCTTTTCGACCGCGGTCTTCAGGTCATTGGCGGTTTCGAATTCAACAAATCTTGAGAGATTCGGTGTTAATCAGGTCCGGACTGTGGCATAGATTGAGACCCACCCTCTTCCAAGATCACGACCGGTTTCGGAATATACGACGTCGAGGCCAGACTGGCGGGCAAAGTCTTTGAGGTCCTAGAGAAATCCGGCGTGTGAGTCCATTTTCGAGTCAAGGAGGAGATTCCGGAGTCCATGGATCGCTGGTGCGTGCTGTTGTTCAGGCAGATGGGCAGATAGATTACGGAGACCATGTCCATAACCAGAGCCAGTGGAGGAAAACGAGCAGCTACGTCCCACCGCGAGCACAGAGGGGTTGAGCAGGAGCCTCCTGTCCAGGCCAATGGGTCCGCGATTGTTTGTTTGAACTACGCGCCAGAATAGTCGAGGTCGGAAAGAAGCCTCCGATACCCGACAACGGTTGCAAGCTGACGGGTCGTTTCTCCACTGGAAAAGGTTCCCGGCGTTGAACGAGTCATCCATATGGCCTGGAGGGCGGATCATGGCCAAGATTCATCCTCGGGCGGTCATGGGGAGACAATGGGGCAGGAGGCAACAGAAGAAGAGAAAGGCAAATCACGGCAACGCGGAGGAACGACAAATTGGCGACGGCAAAAAAGAAAAGAAAAAGTCCTGGTGTCCAGAGGAGATGGGGCGTGGGCTGCTAACCTGCCAGCTTGTTTCCGGAAGCCCAGAAACCAACATGCGGAACATGGTACGACGGGGTCGTGGCATATTTGGACGGTCCGTTGGGCCCTGCGGAGTTTCCTTGCGACGAGGTCCACGCGCAAACTGTACCGTGAGTCGCTCGCCTTTGAAATCGCTCCCGTCTGAGGGACAGTTAGATTGTTTATAGGTTGTGAGGGTGAAGGGATTCACATACGGAAGGCTGTAGTATTCTGTTAGCCACGACCATGTTACTCAAGAGGAACGGAGGGAAACCTACCGGGGACAACATCGCGAGCATCCATCGCATCTTCATACTCGATGAAGCCGAAGCCATTCATCAGCTTGATCTCGGTGATCTTGCCCGAGCCATGGGTGCTGAAATGTTCCTCGATGTCTTGTTTAGTCACTGAAAGAGAGACCATGGTGCCCCGCGGGGCACCATGAGTAGAAGGTCAGCTCATAGCGCAGAATGTCCTAGTGGGGTACAGAGATCCAGGATCGGAGGAGCATCGGCAAGAGCCAGGGAAAGGCGATCCAGAACCCTTGCGTTCGAAGACAAAGTCCCGGGTAGAAAGAAACACATGGGAGTGCGGCAGAACATCCCAATCTCCGGACGGGGGTGGCTGATCCAGTTCGGGCTGCGAGGGGGAAGGAAGGTTGACAGGTGCCTGCATACCATTGCGGGGAAGATTCCCGAGATAGAGTCGCGTGGAGGAAACTTCAGTCATGGCGGATAGATGATTTTCGGTACAACAGCTAGTAAATTAGTAGCGTCGCGAAGGCAGATGATAAATCGCGATATTCCGGACCCAGGGCGGCTCAACAGAAAAGACAATCCGGCTCAGGAGGTGGTGCGGGCGGCTGAATGAGTCCTGGGCAGAACCGACGGCTGGAGGAAATTCCTGGGATCAGGTTGGGACGAGAGAAGGATCCAGAGGGGAGCGAATGGGCTGACGGTGGTCCGTGGTCGGAGGGGAAGCGCTGAACAAGAGCAGCTGTGTGTGAGGAGACTGCAAGCCTGTGCGTCGTCCCCGAGGCGGGAAGATGCACGTCCGTGGAGAGCGAGGAGGGGCAGGAACCGAACAGAGACCGGGAGAGGAACACGGGGAGGGCGGCAGATGAAAGCGACAGAGGGAGAGAGAGAGAGAGAGAGAGAGAGAGAGAGAGAGCGCGAGAAGAGGAGAAAAGCTTCCAGAAGAGGGGACCGCTCTGGTACTTTTTCCCCCCTCCTGCCACTATCTCACCGACAACCACTGAGCACCCACAATCCACCCGAACCAAACCTCGATGCGATCGGCAGGAACACGGATGGAGCTGTGACATACTACCTAGCCCGCGAGAACCGGCCGGTCACGGACCAAGGACCTTCCCCCAGACCAGAAGGTCAGAACTCAGAGCTCCGGGATTGTCAGGACCATCCGTGTCGGTCGATATATACATTCCTGCCATGCGCACAGTCCCCCCGCTCAACAGGTTCTCTCCCGGTCGAAATGATATACATCATCGGGATGCGGTCAGCAAACCCAAACTCCGTGCTGAGTGGTGACAATGATCGCAATGCCCCACCCTCCTTCATCCAACTCCCGACGACATCATCTATAAAGACCAATGCTCCGTCACTACTACCTAGAACGACGATCGATAACCGTCTGGAACAGTATCTCCTCTGATTGAGACCCTACATAGACTTTCTACCCAAACATGAAGCCTTCCATCACCCTGACGCAGACATTCCACCACAAGACCACCACCCACAGCTACCATATTCGCTGGACCTCTCTCGGAGACGCAAGTGCGCCGCCCTTGATCTTCGTGCATGGCACTCCCTGGTCCTCGCGAGTCTGGCACACCTATGCCCAGTCCCTCGCCCAGTATTTCCACGTCTACCTCTTCGACAACCCCGGGTTCGGTGAGAGCCCCCTAGGCCAACCATTACCCGACCAGAAGCCCACCATCACCAAAGAGATTGCCCTAGATGCCAACCTCGCACAGCAATCCGAGGTCTTCGCCGCGCTCTTTCACTCCTGGGCGCCCAACTGGGGCCAGAACAAGCCGCATGTCGTCGCACATGATCACGGCGGGCTGATGACCCTCCGCGCCCATCTCCTGCATGGCTGTGAGTATGCAAGCCTGTGTTTGATTGATGTGGTCGCATTGGGACCTTTCGGGCAACCACTGTTCAAGCTAGTTGCCGAGAACGATCGCGTGTTTGAAGCGTTGACAGGGCCGGTGTTCGAAGGGGTTGTCGAGGCGTATATTCGGGACGCGGCGCATCTCGAGCTAGATAAAGAGACTATGGAGATGCTCAAGCAGCCATGGATCGCCAGTGAGGAGGGACGAAAGGGATTCGTGAGGCAAATGGTGCAGGCGAATAGTCGCTCCACCGAGGAAGTAGAGGGAAGGTACCCCGAGGTGGGCAACAATATGCCCGTTCGGGTGATCTGGGGTGCCGAAGATAAATGGATCCCGGTGGAGACGGCCGAAAGACTGAGAGAGAAACTGAATGGCACTGATGTTGTGTTGATCGAGGGTGCGGGCCATCTGGTGATGTATGATCAGGCTGCGAAGTTGGGGGTTGAACTGGGGTGGTGGCTCAAAACCGTTAGCTAAGTGTATATTAAATTCATCTACTCACCGTGGCGTTCGCAGATAAAACACAATATGATTCTACCCGAAACTTGAGACATCGTCAATCATTCCTTGTGCGACTAGCTGCCTGTCAAGTTGAATTGTGTTGCAGAAAATATATATTGCCCATATAAACGATCAGAATGTTCTAGTCTATGTACATAATGCCCGTTTCTATATAGATTGGAGATGCAGAGATGGACAGACTGAACCATGCGAGTGAAACAGATGAAGAACCCCGAAATACAAAGCAATCCGATAGGTCCTCGAAAATTAAGTTCGCAGGTCAAGAAACGGAACCATGTTGGGATGATTCCATAGGACCTTGCAGGCGCTACCGCAAGGTGTCTCAAAACTCGAAACACAAAAAAAACCCCGCAAACGATAAGCCCCGAAGAGCATCAATGAAGCCGTGAAGACGTAAAGACAACGTGTAATACGGGCCATGTGGAAGAGAGAATTATTAGCCCAGGGTAGCTAGCACCCTCAAGACTGCGTCGCTCTGGTGGTGCCATTCGAAGCCGCCTCGCTCTGCGACAGGCTCGGGCCGGTGCCAGTCTTGAGATAATTCTCGTACTCTCCAATGCGCTTGCCACCCTGGACCCATCGCTCGTGGTAGGCTGCGCGTCTCTTCTCCGCGAGCTTGTTCAGAGTGGGCCAATATGCCGCATGATCGTATCGGAACTCAACGTCACCGCCCATCGACTTCATCAGCTGGCTCGAGGGCACGTGCTGACGCAAGTCCTCATTGAACTTGAGTTTCTGACGGGTGTGGGGGTCAATAAAGGGCGTGATCAATTTGAAGAATCCCATGATCATAAAAGGCACTAGAAAACGTCTCGGTTAGTATGCCAAGTAAGTATGAGTTCACGGAGTTCACGGACAACTCACTGTTGATGACCAAGGCACGACCCAGTCGCTCCGGGTAGTGATTCTGGAGGAAGTTAAGGGTCTGTTTCGCCTGGCCGACACTCGCGTTCTGACCGGACTTGGTCTCATTGTAGTTGACAATCAATGCCAGTGTCTCCTGATCCGGACCCATCAGCTCGATCACACGCTCAAGCATGAAAACGAGATGCTGGATCTGGCGATCGCTTTTCTCGGTGTTCTGGTTGGATGGCAAAAGATAGAGACACGGCCGTCCGTGAATGTCGAACCCGAGAATCACCTGCTTTCCCGTCTCGTTCTCCTCCGAGATGTACTCTGGGGTCAGTTTCGCAACCCCATACTCCCGACGCCAGGTCAGCGTCCGCTGGAGCCGCGCAATGGCTTCGGCGACGTTCCATTTGGTCGCGCGCAGATACCGCAGAAGACATTCTCGCGTCAGAAACATGCGCTCGTCATCTGTGATGGGTTCTGCGGGGGCATTCTTGGCCGAAGTCGTCGGGACCTCCGTCCATTCGCTAACCGCCTTGAAGACGGCCTCATACTTTGTCTTCTGGTCCGCGGTGAGTTCTGCGGGCGGTTCGGGTCTGCACGCATCCAGCGGCTGAGGGAACGGCTTCTGGATGAGACCGTCTGCCGCCGAGCGCGGCAGCTCCGATTCAAAGTCTACCTCCCTGCCATTCGCGGCAGCATCCGAGGGTGTCTGGGATGACTCAATGGGTTGACTGGAGGTCTCAACAGGGGCTGGGACGTGCGCGTCTACAGATGACGGGGCTGGAGCACTGGTCTGTAGATTGTCGTTGGCTGGCGCAGTCGGGGCCGAAGTGGATTCTGCTGGTGCGGTCATGGTGAGATCTGGTGTTGCCCTAGTGAGGGAATGGCAAGGTAAAGATAGAGGTCAATTCGGGGGATGCGTCTCTAATATAGTCGAGTCTGAATTTTCTCCTCTTTTCTTTTTTTGCCCCGAGTGGACGTCAGCGATTGAACAAATTCCAGTCGATCGACGGGCCCACCGGGTGATCGTCCGGCCTACTGTGAAGGTCTGTCTTCTTGGTGATTTCCCTCCTTCATCCCCAACAAAGACAGGGGCGTTCTGGAAGGGCAGGCGGTCGCCCCGTTCTGCCACCCCCGCGTCGGACGCGTCGAGCGCGCCGGAACGCGTCTCTGTCGCATCCGAAAGGAGAATAATATCCATCCAGACAACTCCGTCATCGTTCGAATGGTCACTTCTCCTCGACTTCCCCCGATTCGGTCTATACAGTCCCCCACAACCATGGAGGACGACATTATCGGCGAGCTCAATGAGCTCTTTGCCCCCGCGTCCCCCGATGGACTTCCCAAGGATGTCCTCGCCGAACTGCAGTCGCTCCTGCGTGTCCACTCTCTTCCCCCGCAGGAACTGTTTTACAAATGGGAGTCCTTCTGTCTGAAAATGGGCGCAGAGGAGATGAAACTCAATATTGATACAGTGCGACAGTTCAAACGGGATGTTCAAGATACGCTCGAACGTGAAAGCCGCCACAAGACCGGCCGACAAACCGATAAGAGAAGCGCCCCTATGGGAACCCCGCGTGCTGCAGGCTCGAGAGATGTCTTCGGGATGTAAGTGGGAATGGCTGACTTGGGAGCATACCAATTGCTATATCAAGAACTAACTCGAACACAGGTTAGATGGACTGACCCCCAATGGTCCCAACCACCGCACGCCGAACAGTATCCATGGCTCCGCGAAGCGGAAAGCAGACTTCACCTCACCTTCGATATCCAAGGCCGGGAGGACAAATAACGACGGATCGCCAATGACTAAAACACCCCGCACTACGAATGGCACTGATGCAGGTGATGGCTTTCAGTATGATTCCACTTCCATCCCCACGTATCGGCACTGTTGACCGAGACCCCAGACCGATTCCATTTTCCGAGCGCCAGAATCCCGGACAGACTCTCGAGACAATCAATGCCCATCTGTCGGCGCCAGAAACGCCGATGGCGCCTTTCTCTGAGGCACGTATAAAGCCCACCGCAAACACAGACCTGAAAAAATTCGGCTACAAGCCCCTAGCTATGCGGCTTTCTGAAACGTCCGAAATTCTCGACGACCGCATCGACGAGTTTACGGCCTTGTTTGAGAAACAGTATGAAGGGGAGGAGGTCACCTTTGGCAGCGCAGCCATCCAGAGCACTACCGAGATTGTTGCTATCGGACGCATCGCCTCCGACTCTTTGGAAGGCAGACTCAATACGGCATCTCTAGTTCTAGAAACGTCTCGCCGAACCGGGGCTGGTGCTCGAGTGCCCCTCAAGGTGGACTCTCTCCCCTCGGTGAACTTCATCCCCGGACAAATCGTCGCGCTGCGAGGAATCAATGCGTCAGGGAACTACTTTTCCGTCAAGGACGTTCTTCCCACACCTCTCTTGCCCCCGGCTGCGTCCTCCGCTGTCACCCTCGACGGCATTAACGAACGGCTTGAAGAGGCTGGATCCTCTCCGCTGAATGTGCTCATCGCCTCAGGCCCCTACACTACCGACGACAACCTCGACTTTGAGGCCCTAGCCGAAATCTGCCAAAAGGCTGCCGACACTTTCGCCGACAGCCTCATACTTATGGGGCCTTTCTTGGACATCGAACACCCGCTCATCGCATCGGGCGATTTTGACCTTCCTGAGACCGTTGCACACGATCCTGACACTGCCACACTGGCCACCGTCTTTCGACACTACATCTCCGCACCACTGCAGCGTCTCGCCGCCGCCGTGCCGAGTATCACGATCGTCATAGTTCCGTCCGTGCGTGATGCTGTGAGCAAGCATGTCGCCTGGCCGCAGGAACAAATGCCCAAGAAGGAGCTGGGCTTGCCCAAGCAAGCTCGCATGGTGTCCAACCCGGTGACACTGTCACTGAATGAGACCGTCGTTGGCATGTGCTCGCACGACGTGCTCTACGAACTCCGTCGCGAGGAGGTACTTCACGGCAAGCCCCGTGAAGGTAACCTTCTCACCCGTTTGCCCAAGTATCTGATCGAACAGCGCCACTTTTCACCCATCTTCCCTCCTACTGCCCGTGACGCGTTGCCCAAGCCTGCCGGTGATGGGACACTCGCCACCGGCGCAATGCTCGACGTCAGCTACCTGAAACTGGGCGAGTGGTGGAATGTTCGTCCGGATGTCCTCCTGGTGCCGAGCATGTTGCCACCATTCGTGAAAGTATGCCTTCAAACTATTATCTCTCGACCATTGTACATGTCACGTGAATCAAACTAATTGTCTTCAGGTGGTCGACAGCGTTCTTGTCATCAACCCTGGAACCCTATCCAAACGCCGAGCAGCCGGAACATACGCGCAAATGGCAATCCACCCGCGGTTGATCAGTGATGACGACCGGGAGAAGAAGCAGCTCAGCCATAACCTGTACGAGCGGGCACGGGTCGACATCAACCGGATATGAGAGCATCTGATGTATGAACGAGGCGTTTGGCGTAATCTAGATAGTGGGCTGGTTGGCTCGGTGTGTATATCATCGTATCATATCATATCATTTCGATACCTTGTCAAAAGCCTTTCTGAGACGCGGGTATACCATAACGCCATGCCCTACAACCCTAATAAACTCACAACAGAAATATTGACAAAGATCACCCCCGAATAGACTGCATAGCGAAACCACACGCCCGAGGGACAGAAAAGATAGGGAGCGAGAAATAAAGGAGGACTACCTCAACCCAACACTCCTTCTCCCTCCCATCAATTTCCCACTGCCCTTGACTCGCACCCTCCCCCCAGCTGACCTCCCTCCCGACGCCACCAAGCCCTCAAGCCCCAAATCACGCCACACACTCTCGCGCTTCCGATCCATGGCCCGGGTAATCCCAAACGCGGCATGCTGGTCCGGCACGACATCGTCCTCATCTTCCGGGTTAGGAGGTTGATACTGCGGCGGGACGTAGATATCCTCGATGGGAAGGAAGGAAGGGAGCAGCGTAGGCGAGGACGACCCGTACGTGACCGTGTGGTCGTGGTAGAGGTGAGTGGTTGGACCGTTTCCGGGGCCTCCATCTGCGTGACCTCCACCACTGGCATTGGAGTTGGAGTTAGCGAGAGAGGTATGTGGACGGGTGAAGTCTTCGAAGTGGTCGGCTAGACGGGGATGGTGCATGTGGAGTTGCGTTACGGAGGAGTCCTTGCTCTGCGGGTTGTTAGGGTTTGTCTTGGTCTGAGAGAGGGGGTGGCTTACCATTGTGATGGTTTTCTCTGTGGGAAGGGTTTCTGAAAAAATGGAAATTGAAGGGAGAGTGTTTAGAGTTGATGTGTTTTTAAGAATGAGATGTGCAGGAAGAAGGGTGAGGTGGAATGAAGCAAAACAAGTATTCTGCCTGTGATTGCTGACCGCCTAAAGCCCGCATTACAGGCGGTGAGAAATTCGGCCTCAGGTGTGTACAAGGCGTCAGGCACCATCCTTTTCTTTTAGAAGGACTCAAGAGCAGACGAACACGCAAAACACAAAGTGGTTGATTGCGCAACAATCTTAACCTGGCTCCTAGTACATACAATCTCGACACTACCCTAGAGGCTTGCAAAGACAGAGAGCAGTGAAGTCATGTGAGTTATGGTCAGTGGAACTATATGCTGAGGCTTTTATATGCGAAAATCAAAGCGATTTATGCAACCCTAACTATGTACATGCAAATCTTTCCATCATTAATCCCGAACTATCGTCCTGATCAGCTCCAGGGGGGACCAACTTGGTATCATATATCCTGATCCTTACAGTGCGGTTCAAATACTGCTTGTCCCCGACGTTTTACCCACCATCACCATCTGCATTATACCTACTCTTCGCACTTTCAGAGTCCGCAAAACGGATTCAGCTGGACGCTCAGCTGCTTTGTGCGCCGTTTATTTATTTTTTGTCTGGAGGTTGCTGCGACATGGCCTCATTGATGACGAGATAATCTATTTGAGATCATTAATAAAGGCGAATGTAGCGGATAAAACGTTAATTTGTGTGAATTAACTTCCGGGTACTACCTTATTATCTTGCTCGACAGTATATCGGGAAAAAGTGTAATCTCTCGTCATGTTCCTTTCATGAAAGTGGGGATCTCGACCATTTGCGAGGGAACATGCTAGGATGATGATATAAATACAGACTCATGTATTTTGTGTAAGTGAAACTATCTCAAAGAACTCTCTCATATCTCTTTGTGACTCGTCAAAGGTTAGCGTCGTTCCCAATGGTTTAGGAGGGTGTTTGTATGGAGGCCACGGGCACGGCCAGCTTGAGCTATCTGTCTCTCGGAATTGGATTTATCATAGGTCTTCAGATCTGTGGCAATGTTCTGGATAGGGTATATGGCCCACATTAACCTAGAAAATAGTTTATTGACCGTGCACTATAGGTATACAACTAGTTGAAAGGATACTACAACCATGACAGACGTCCCGAGTGTCGAATCCCCTTGATGCCTCCAGGAAGTCTTTTAGTACCAATTGGCCTCTTGATCTACGACTGGACAGCCGAATATAAGGTGCACTGGATCATCCCTAATATTGGGGCAGCTATATTTGCCATTGGACTGATTATCTCATTCAAGTGTGCGCAGATAGAATGTCCAGAGCGCCAACGCAATAACCGCGCATCCTTAGAGAGAATCCTTGCCTAAAAGGGGCAGCTGTTCCAAAGGTATCTGGACGGGAGATTGGCAGGAACCAGGATTTGGCCTTTTTCTCGCCACTGGGATGCGCCATTTGTGCGGCAAACTTAGATTGGGCTACGATGTGTCATGGTTCAAAGGGATCCTGAGTGGGTTTTGCTAGCTTGGCGATTTGTTGTCCGGCATCATAGTTACAGGAAACCAAGAGGTCTGGCATTGGACGACACATAGATTTTCTAATTGAGAAAGGTCGTGCTCTGGTTCTGGTATAGAGGTGATCAACGGTTGGCGTGATGCTCTCAAGATAGCTCTTTCTTTGTCATCGATTCAGAAGCCCGTCGAAACATCCAAACAACTTGAATGTGTTCTTTCAATATGGGAGAAATGGTAGTGCCGATAGTTGTCGTTGTCATTGTGGTAGTAATAAATATCATTGCCTCCTAGCCTTTCTATTTCATAGTTGCTATGCAAGAATGCCATGGTACAGTGAAGGTAAGAAACGGCCTGCATGGCGCTTCAGATAGCAGTCCATGACCATCAATGTCTTAATGCTCTTATTACTCACTTATGCTCAAGGAATGCATTCCCTGAAATTTCTAGGAGAGAGCCGAGGTTTAGCTCATTTTACTACAACACTTCACGACTGATGTGCAATGTGACTATAATAATGTGGTAAGTTCCATGCATTTCTTTGGCCCCTAGTACCAACCTGTGAAATTTGTGATATTAATAAATTCTAGCTATGCGAGATTATCCGCATGCTTAATACTGCTGAGATATGAAAGTAGAAAAGAAAATAACAAGAAAACGAGGGCAATTATCCCCCGTTGACCAGTGCTGCAGCGTTCTCGGTCATCAATGTGCGCCCCTTCAGATACGATACCAGCCAGCTAAACAATTTAAACCCGCCCATCTGACCCGTTCCCTTCGATTTGCCAACCGTGATGGCGATCACCGTCTTTGCGGAAGGCGAATACTTTGCAACACCATTCAAATTGCCCGAAAGCACCGCAGTCAAGTTTTGAACCAGCTGCTTGACTTGCGGATCCACTTTGATGGCCTGCTTGGTCTCCAAGTTTCCGACATCTCCGACCCCCCAAACGTTTTGCATGCCCTGGACACGCAGGGTCAAGTCGAGTTTGACGTTCCCCTGGTCGTCGAGGATATCGGATGGGAGGAATGAGGTGTTTGCCGAGATACCAAAGAGGGGGATGTATAGATCGGTATTCAGAGTCTTGCCGTTGGAAAGTGTGAGAGAAGTAGAGCCTCCCAGCTCTTTGACTTCAGCAACCGTCGCGTTGTGAATGAGGTCCACTTTCATCCTGACCAACTCGGTCTCAGCTGCCTTTCCCACCGACGGAAGCAGATCCGCCAGGGCTCGGTCCCCCCTGATCACCAGGGTCAGTTTCTTCTGGCCCCCGTAGGCATGAGCCAGCTCGCCCATCGTCTCCACGCCCGTGGCGCCCGCACCCGCGATCACGATGGACTGCGCTTTCTGGATCTTGCTCTGCAACGCATGTAGAGCAGTGAATGTATCGTCTGTGGAGCCGACGTGTTTGAACGGAAGTCCGTTCGGGAACGAGGACCCCGTGGCGAGAACAAGGTGGTCATATGGAACGGACTCGACGTTGCTGCTTGTTTGGACGGTCACTGTCCCCTGAGCGAAGTCGACGGCGGTGGCTTTACCGATGATGAGCTTGAATCGTGATGCGGGATATTGTGTGAACCCGTCACTCAGGGGGCGGAAAAGCTTATCGTCGGGGATTGCGTCGGGTATGACGCCGCGCACGGAAGCGAGGTTCCAGTACAGGTGATCCGACTCGGATATGAGGATGATTTTTGCCTCCTTGGCTTTGGGTGTGGTGAGCTTGAGGAGCTTGTGTGTGGTTGTGAGGCCGGCAAAGCCTCCGCCGAGAATGACGATTTGGGGAGCCATGGAGAGAGGGTTGGTGTAGAGGTTTCGTAGAAAGTTGTTGAAAAAGACCGGACCATCGGGGTGAGGGAAATGTCATTGCTTTTATATTAGCCCTTTGCGTTTTTCTTTCTGGGCGCCATCATCAAGTTGCTGTTGATGTATCACTACCTTATCTGGGACACCAGGCGCCATCCCATTTTGGTAGCCGCGCGCAAACTGGCCCACATTCATAGACTTTTTCATCTGGAATGACCAACTGCTTAGAAATGAGAATAGGGCCTCCAAGGATGAATAATGAGGAGCTTGGAAATTACAAACTCATCTCGAGCTATTCTTGTGCAAAACACGTCGATATGTAATCAAAGGGAGGCTGTCACACTCCGTCCGTGCACTGCACTTCACACCAAGAATGCCGGGTAACCAAGAACACCGAAACAATCCGATAGTTCCCAATTCATCACACTAGCTTCCTCTCTCATGAGCCATACTTTCTCCATCAAGTTCAATGGGGTCCGCAACGCGCCTAAGCCTCCCAGCGACTCGGACGCGGACACCATGTCCCGGAACACTTGCTCCTCTTCCATTGTGGCGAGACAGCCAGCTACACAGAACGGCCAGACGATGGCGCGCAATCCGGAGGCATGAGGGAGGGTCGCAAGCAATTCAATACTGCGCACGACACTTCGTCTAAGATCAGTACTGTGTACCTGCCAGCCCGATAGAGTGACATGAAGATATGCATGGGCGGCGTGGGCCCAGATCAGGGTGACTAGTTGGGTCTCGGTGCCCCATTGCGGGGAATGATATCGAGCCCTGATACCGGTGGGACTGGTTGTGCTTTGACAGTTAACGAGAGAGATCACTGCTTCGAGATGAGTAATGCCTTCTTGGAGGCGGTTTTCGATGCGGTACGCTTTTGCAGCTAGCTCCATCATGGAGAGGCGAGATTCACGCTTGCATTGCTGTTTCCAGGAATACAGGGCTGCAATTTCGCCGATGAGAACCATGACCCAGTTCTCACAGCCAATGACACCCTCTAGTGCAATGGAAGGCTTAGAAGTGGGGGAGTGGGAATTATCAGCATGGAGGAGTGCGGGATGGTAGGCCTGCAGTCGGGGCGCTCGGCCCGTGGATGTGCTGCCAAGAATATCATACACAAGGACAATGGAGGTGAAAAAGTGCAAGGAACTCTGTTCGGCCGTCCGGATGGGGGTATCTGGTGGACGTGGCGCATTGATCTTCCATGAACACTGGCCAATTTTCTCCATGAGAGAAGGGAAATGTGCACATCCGTCCAGCATGCCATGACTTTGGAAAATCCGTTCGAACAGTCTCATTGCCGCATCGAGATGGACTTGCCAGCCCTCGCAATGGGCCATGACCACCTCCACGTTCAGAAGCTGGATAATGCTCTCCATGAGCCCGGCGTGGTGGAGCAGATTATCCACCATGTCCTCATGGGAACTCTCTTGCAAACTATGGTTGAGAGCCTGAAATGCCGCCTGCATCTGCTGCTGCAGCTTTTCCCAGCCCAGCGACCGGCAGGAATCATGGACCGAGTGTTCGGAGGCCAGCTCCAGTGAGAATAGGTACGACCCCAGACTGACGGCGATGTGATACAGCGTGTGATTTTTGGTGAGCAGGACGAGCATCCAGGACCGGCCGCCGTCCACCAAACGTGGCCGGTAGAATGGGAACAGGGACGGAATTACAAAGTCCAAGTAGGTCATGATCCAGAACTGAGTCTCTTCATCAGCCAGGGACAAAACAGGAGACGCGGTCCCCTGCCGGGAGGAACAGGGCGTTTCGTTGAGGGCCGGAGGCGTGAATGGGGACGATGCCGAGTGGGCCGTCAAGCTATGACTTGTATCCGAAGTGCTGTTGGGCCCCATGTGGTAGGATGATGTGCCCGAGCCGGGCGCTGGCGAAGGCGCTGACGGTAGCGATGTCGCCGGCGATTGAGTGTTTTCGGGCCGGGTCCTGGTTTGAAGCACCTCCACAAAGGTCGATTTCATCTCCCTGCCATCCGACAGTCTCTGGATGTGATGTCTATCGCGCCGACGAGCCGCGACCCGCTTGATCTCCGCCTTGATGTGCTCTCGCATTTGAGCCTGACTGGCGGCCCCGTCCATCCATGGCGGTTTGGTGTCTTGATTGTGACACGGAATTTCCAGGGCACGACACTCACCACAGACCGGATGGACCTCATCGCATTTCTTGCGTCGAAGGCGACAGGTCCAGCATCCGCCGGTACGCTTGGTTCCTCCGTTCATTCTCCGGGCAATTTGCCCAGGGGACCAACGGGGCGACATAGGGCCAAGGAGATGCGTAGTTGTCGCGCCCACTCACGCGGTGTACCGCGATCATTCCAGGTTTAGACGCGACTGATGGATCATGGAGATTGTGACTCTATTCAGAAGCCGATAATGACGTGCCGTGGAAGATTGATGTGGCGAGACTTCCGATGTTTGCTACCACTGGCGCTCGACTTCCGGATCGGGGCAGCGCGCGGCAGTCCTGTTCGGGAAGGACGACTCTCGCCTCCGCTTCCTTGGGTGAAGACCTTTCAGAAGCAGAATCTATTTTTCTTATCTATAGAATAATGACAAAAGTTATGGGTAGATTAAATAATCTTAGTTTTTGATTATTAATTCCTAGTTTATCATTCCTTGTGTTCTCAGCAGAGCATCTTTCGCAACTCCTCGAAACGCATAGCTATCCAAAGTCACCGGCTCAGCACAGGTGTAGTCGGGAGGCATCTGAGTCATGTGACCTGACCTCATCGGCTCCTGTCGAAGAAGATACAGACCGATGGCAGGAGTGGAACGCGTGCACCATGCTACTCTGTATCTGTAAGGCCTCTGTAGTATCTGTGTCAAGGCTCAGGATCTACCTGGAGGTCGTAGAGAGCTGCTCTGGAGATACGGCCTCTCAATGTGTAGGCACGGGGAGGAGATTCCACTTGCGACAGAGCCGGAAGTTTAGTTGTTCCGCGCCGAACCCAGGCGGTGAGTCCCGTGACTTCGCGACTACCTGGGAAGTCCCTCGGTCCTTCGTCGTGCGCAGACAACCACCCTTTTTCCTAACAGGGACAGACCACGGCATCCCACCTTTTCACGGCGAAGAAACTCGGCACGGCAGGATCAGGACCCGGACAAGAAGACTCTTGGCGGGATCGGAAATCTTGACCATACCACTCCAAGTGGACACCGTCCCCGGGGATGTCCATTGATTCGTCGGGGGCTCCGGTAAATGCCCGAGTAAGTGGCACCCCGCCCGATAGAAGCAATGATCCGCGCATCCCTTCGGCAACCTCCCCCCGCGTCGGCACCAAGAAACAATGGAAACCCCGGTTTTTCCCCGGCACTCGGCCAGCCACAGATATCATGATCGTCGCAGCGGATGCCCCAGTAGTGCATTGGCGCGGAGTTTTACCGGAATCCCCAACTATGGGCGGAATGGCCCGACGGCCCTGTTGGAATGCGCTTTGTTGGTACATTGCAAGGTGAAGGCCATGGCGATCATGACTGGAGGCGGCATGGCCACAACAGCAGCGGAAACATTCTCGGTGGCAATACGAAGGAGGCTGTGGAATGGCTGACGGCGTGGAAGGATGCTGGAGTGTCCGAATGGCCTCAAGACCCCTCTTCGAAGGCCGAGAAGGCCTTGGCGATGTGGTAATGCGATCTCCACTCGACCATACGATCCACCGGGAGCTGGTCAGAGTGAGGTATATAAGGGTGGTCAATGGTGCCGGTGTGGAACATCCCATCACGCTCCCCAAACGCGAGGATGTACTTGAAGCAGCTGCTCACGGCGGCCGCAGCCCTCAGCGGCACGGTCTTCGCGCAGAGTCAGGCTGGTGTCGAGGACCTCGATAGACCGGGCAATGACCTATACGAGAAGGACCTCTCTAAATGCCCGGGATACAAAGCCACCAAGCACTGGCAGACCCGGTCCGGCTTCTACGCCGACCTGTCCCTCGCCGGTCCAGCATGCAATGTCTACGGAACCGATCTCCCCGACTTGAAGCTGGAAGTCGAGTATCAGACGAACAATCGCCTCCACGTGAAGATCAAGGACCACAACAACACCGTCTACCAGGTCCCAGACGAGATCTTCCCCCGACCGGGCTTCGGCGAATGGTGCTCGCCAAAGCACAGCAAGCTGAAGTTTGATTTCACGGCCGATCCATTCTCGTTCACGGTCTCTCGCACGGACACGGGCGAGGTGCTCTTCGACACTTCCGGCAACAAACTGGTCTTCGAGAGCCAATATGTCTACCTCAAGACTCACCTCCCGCCATCCCCTCACCTGTACGGGTTGGGTGAGCACAGCGACCCGTTCATGCTGAACACCACCAACTACACCCGCACGATCTACACCCGGGATGCCTACGGAACGCCCAAGGGCGAGAACTTGTACGGTGCTCATCCGATCTACTTCGACCATCGGCAGAATGGTACGCACGGAGTATTCCTTCTCAACTCCAACGGCATGGACATCTTCATCGACAACCAGGGTGGCCAGTACCTCGAGTACAATATCATTGGCGGAGTCCTCGACTTCTATTTCATCGCCGGGCCCTCCCCGCGTGATGTGGCCGTCCAGTACGCGGAAATCACTCAGACGCCGTTGATGACGCCCTACTGGGGTCTCGGATACCACCAATGCAGGTACGGCTACCAGGATGTCTACGAGGTTGCGGCGGTGGTGGCCAACTACTCCTCGAACAACATCCCTCTGGAAACCATCTGGACGGACATTGATTACATGGACCGCCGCCGCATCTTCACCATTGATCCCGAGCGGTTCCCTGCCGATCTGTACAAAGACCTTGTGGATACCATCCACGCCAGAGACCAACACTACATTGTCATGGTGGATCCTGCCGTCTACTACAAGGAGTCCAACCCCGCGCTGGACGCCGGTCTGGAATACGACACCTTCATGAGGGACAACGCGAGCCAGATCTACCAGGGCGTCGTCTGGGCGGGTCCGAGTTACTTCCCCGACTGGTTCCACCCATCGGCGCAAGAGTACTGGACCGAGCAGTTCCTGAACTTCTTCGATGGTGAACACGGGCCTGATATTGATGCCCTGTGGATCGACATGAACGAGCCCGCCAACTTCTACAACCGCCCTTATCCTGGCAACAACACCACGCCTGAAAAGTTCGCTGAGGTTGACGGCGATCCGCCTGCGCCCCCTCCCGTCCGAGATGGCCCGGATGCCCCCATCCCCGGTTTCCCCGACAGTCTGCAGCCCAACTTCGCCTCAGGCAGCACAACGACCAAGCGCGCAGACTCTGCCAGCCTCGTGCAACGCAAGAAGACCCGGTCCACCGGCCGTCGCAACCTTGGTGCTGGCCACTGGCGCCACGGCCGACCTCACCACGACCACCATGCGGGGTGGCAGCACGGCAAGCACACGGGCTCTGGCTGTGGTCCCGACGAATGCAAGGGCCTTCCCAACCGCGAGTTGATCCGACCTCCGTACATGATCCAGAACGGCGCAGGCCCGACCCTGGCCGACAGCACGACCGACACCGATGTCGTGCAGAGTGGCGGATATGTCCAGTATGATACACATAACCTGTATGGCGCTATGATGTCGACGCACTCGTACCATGCGATGCGCGCGAGACGCCCCGATAACCGTGCTCTTGTCATTACGCGGAGTACCTTCGCTGGTTCTGGAAAGGATGTTTCGCATTGGCTGGGAGGTAAGAATAACCGTATCGGAATCTATGCAAGAAAAAAGTCGGCTAATGTTTTTCTTTTGCGCAGATAATATCTCCGGCTGGGAATGGTACCGCCTCTCTATCAGTCAGATCCTGCAGTTTGCATCTCTCTACCAGATCCCCGTCGTGGGGCCTGATGTCTGTGGCTTCGGAGGAAATGTGACAGAGACGCTTTGTGCTAGGTAAGACTCGACCGACCTCTGCATCACGAACGCCATGGCTAACAGACAAAAAGATGGGCGGCCCTCGGCTCGTTCTACACATTCTTCCGCAACCACGCCGAGATCTTCGCGAACCCGCAAGAGTTCTACCGCTGGCCCACTGTCGCCCAGGCCGCTCGCAACGGAATCGCTATCCGATACCAGCTGCGTATGTTGCCAGTCACCCTTTGGGTTTTTATGATACATTTGACTCACAAATTTATCAGTTGACTACATCTACACCGCCATCTACAAGCAAAACCAGACGGGCACACCGGCCCTTAACCCGCTCTTCTTCAACTACCCCAACGACCCGAACACTTACCCCATCGACATGCAGTTCTTCTATGGCGACGGTATCCTGGTCTCCCCCGTGACTGAGGAAAACAGCACGAGCGTCACCCTCTATCTGCCCGATGACATCTTCTACGAATGGGGAACGGGCAAGCCTGTTCGCGGACAGGGCGAGTACATCTCCCTCGACGGTATCGACTATACCGATATCACAGTTCATTACAAGGGTGGAATCATCTACCCGCAGAGAGTTGAGAGTGCGAACACCACCGCTGCGCTGCGGACGAAGGGTTTCAATGTCGTGATTGCTCCCAGACTGGATGGCAGCGCAGAAGGGTCGCTGTACCTTGATGATGGAGAGAGTATTGTGCAGGATACCGTGTCGGAGATTGACTTCCGCTATACTCATGGCACCTTCACCATGAGCGGTTCGTTTGAGTACGATGCTGGTGTCGGGATCGAGACTATCACGGTCCTTGGCGTGGAAAAGTCCCCCTCTCGTGTCAAGGGTGTCGAGGACATGGAGTATGACGAGGAGAACCAGAAGTTGGTGCTGCATGTTGATGTGCCACTGACCAAGAAGTGGAGATTGAAGATTGCATGATTGCATTCTTGTTTGATGAAGGAATGTGTAATGTATTAAATGTTGGATGAGAGGCTATTTATGTCTCCTGGAATACTAGTACTAGACTTGTGTCTGATGTGCACGGTTGCAATTGACCTGCATTTTGGGGCACCAGATCAACAAATACAATGATTTCATTATTTAAATTTTGGATTTTTGACCAATCTCCTCCTTCCTAGAATTACCAAAAAGAACATGGCCAACAAACGGAAACCACAAATGTAAGACATATCATCAGCAGCAGCAGCAGCAGCAGCGGCAGAAGAGTAACAGCCTGTGCATGTAGATAGTACAACCAGCGCTTAGCCTATCTGGCTGTATGTAGCCACGGATTAGTAGTGGGAGTCGCGATGGAAAGCCAGCACCTGATCATCAAGAGGGGGAAGCAACCCGTGCTGATGAACATCTCGCACCTTATTGTAAAAGTGACTATAACCGAAAGAAGTCGAAAAGAAATAAACATGGCAGTATGGGCAAGAATTTCCTACCGAGACAACCCCCCTTTTTTCGTAGCTACGTAAACATAGAAATCTGAATAGAGGAAGCCTGATTAAGACTAGGAAACAAGCCAAGGTAAGATGTATTGACCGAATGTCTCTAATCTCGCTCCTCCACCATGACCAATATTCAGTACAAGCCCAGAGAAACTTTCCGACTTTTATTCTAAACCATCCCAAAAGTCACAGCAGTCATCAATAGTCCTTACAGGTTCGTGCTCATGCGGTGCACAATCGGCACCGCGCTCGGCGGCAGGCTGCCCATCTCGGTGACCACCATATCCACATACTCCGCCGGGGTGACGTCGTACATGATATTCAGCAGCTGGAGGTTAGGCGTGTCCTTCCAGTTGTTGAGCGGGGAGGTGCCTGCTTTGACGGTGAGAGCGGAGTCCGGGGGAGCAGACGTCGTCGCAGCTGCAGCCTTGTTGCCGCCCTTCTTCGAGGTCGATTCCGCCGCGGCGGCGGCAGCAGCAGCAGCTGCTGCGTCCGGGAGGCCGGTGACCTGCTGCGGGGGTTGGTTGGAGACGAGCTCGTCAGCGTCGGCGATTTCGTTAACGACAATGCTGTCGAGGGCGACACGGTCGGTGAACTTGACAGTCTCACAGCAGACAATGACGGGGACTTCGACTCCACCGGCGCGTTCCTTGGCCGACATGGCGACCAGCGCGGTGCCGACGCGGGAGTACAAACGGCCGTTGCTGGTCATCGCATGGGCGCCGAGGAAGACCTTGGTCGCGTCCTTGATGGCGTGGCTGATGCCGTTGACGAGCGAGTACTGCACGTCCAGGCCAGCGTTGGCCAGCGTGCGTGCCAGATTCTTCCCTTCAAACAGCGGACGCGAGTCAATGATCGACACACGGAACTTCTTCCCTTGCTTGAACGCTGTCAGTAGCGTCTGCTTGACGATCGAGCTCCCAGCAAACGTGACGATCACATCGCCATCCTGGACCTTTTGCGCCGCACTGCCGGCAATCACCTGGTCTGCCACCGTGATCTTCTCGCGGATGAAGCTGTCGATGAACTCGCTCAACGTCGCCTTCGCCTCCGCCTCCGGCACCGACGGATCAATCGCCGCAATTTCCAGCTTCAGCGCGCGAATCGCATTGCCCTGACTGATCGAAAGCGGTCGACACGTAGAGAGATAGGTGATTTGGTGCGAGAGATGTGTCGTTAAATGCCGTGACAGGGAGGTCCCCAGGGGGGTGGTATAAGATTCAATGACCTGTTCAGCCGTCAGTCCATCAAACACCAACATCCACACCACCACCACGGCGTCAAAGGGAGCAGACATACACGCTTGAACGCCAACAACGTCGCCACACACCGCGCACTACTCCCACAAACCACATAATCCCTCATCTGCAACCCCAACGCCAACACAGCCGGATGAACCTCCTTCGCCGCACCAGCAATCGTCGTCCGCCGGGGCTGTCCATACAAATGTCCAAACACCGCCACATTCTTATCCTCCATCTTCTTCTTCTGCTCCGCCGCCGACGCCGCCGCCGCCGCCGCCGCGGACACGCCCGCCCCCTGCGCCGATCCACGTCGGTATCGCTGTCCCTTCTGATGCTGTCCCTGCTGTTGCTGCGATCCTCCCGACGCAGCCGCATCCTTCCCACCGCCAGCTCCGCCGCCCGCACCGCTGCCCTTCTTCCCGGGCGTATGCGTGGCGCCCCCGCCAGACCCTCCCGGTTGTTGCTCCTTTTCGGCGCGTTCGCGGGCACGTCGGGCGAGCTTCTCGGCCTTGGCTCGTTTCTTCATCTCGGCGGGGGAGAGGTTCTCGCCGGCAGTGCCGCTGGCTGCTGCGCCATCTTCTTTTGGTTTGGGGGCTGGTTTGGGCTGTTTGGCGGGTTTGGGCTGGGATGCGCCGGGGGTGGTGGTCGTGGTGGACGGCTGCGGGTTCATCTCGGGGA
>RHLO01000344.1:0-53037 GCA_003719415.1 Aspergillus olivimuriae | reverse complement strand
TTTGTTTTTGGTGTTCCCTTCTTTTTTTTTTTATCTCCCCTCGGATTATTTCTGCCTTCCCCCCCCCCACTCCATCATCCATCTGAAACCCGCCCGCGTGGCCGCACGTACTGACCAGCATCGCTCTCCGACGCGTAGGTCATCAAAGCCCTCTTCGACTACCAACCGGAATACGGCAATACACAGGAATTGGCCTTCAGCAAGGGCGACTTCTTTCACGTCATCAGCAGGGAGGACGATCTCGATTGGTACGAAGCCTGCAATCCCCTCATCCCTAGTGCCAGGGGGTTGGTACCCGTCTCGTTCTTCGAAGTCATCGGCAAAACCGAGCGCGACAGTGGCGGTCCCGTCGGCGCCCTCGACTCTCATAAGAAGAAAGAATCCCACGACTCGGGCTTCTCTGATCGCGCTCCCACCGCGTTCCCCGGCCTCGACAGCGTCAGCGTCCAGAAAATCCCGTCGCACCCCGCATTCCCCAGGATGTCGACCTTGGGCAAGCCCGGCTCCAGCCCCATGGTCTACGGCATTGTCCAGTATGACTTCCAGGCCGAGCGCCCCGACGAACTCGACGCCAAAGCCGGCGAAGCCATCATCGTGATCGCCCAGTCGAACCCCGAGTGGTTCGTCGCAAAGCCCATCGGTCGCCTGGGCGGTCCCGGCCTCATCCCCGTCTCCTTCCTCGAGCTCCGCGACATGCAGACCGGCCAGGCCGTGACCGATCCCCTGGATGCCGTCCGTCGCGCGGGCGTGCCCAAGGTCGAGGAGTGGAAGAAGATGACGGCCGAGTACAAGAATAGCAGCATCACCTTGGGCAAGATTGACACGGCCGCCGCCAACATGCAGTCCGTCACGGCCAACATGGACAAGATGTCCATGAGCCATCAGAGCGTGGGCCATATGAGCCAGAATGGCAATCAATTTGTGAGTGGGCCATGTTCCTCCCGCAGGGGGTTAGAGAACCGCGTCGGAAGGCAGTACTGATCGGCATGCAGGGTTACCACCATCGCAATGCCAGCAAAGGATCCATCCCCCAGCACATGTCGCAACCGCCGCAGAACTACCAGCAACCGCTGATGGCCCCCGTCGCCGCATCGATCCCGCGATACTGCTTCGACAACGACAAGTATTGGTACATCATTGAGGCGAAGATGGAGGACGGGCGCTGCTGGGAATTGTCGCGCTACTACCACGATTTCTACGACTTCCAGATCGCCCTGCTGACCCAGTTCGAGGATGAGGCCGGCAACCGAGGCCGGCCGCGGACCCTGCCGTTCATGCCCGGCCCCGTCACGCACGTCACGGATGCCATCTCCAATGGCCGACGACAGAATCTGGACGAGTACATCAAAAAGCTTCTGGCCATGCCGCCGCATATTGGCCGTTGCCAGCTCGTTCGCCAGCTGTTTGCGCCGCGACCGGGTGATTTTGAGATTGACCCCAACGCGTTTGGGGAGGATGCGCGCTTCTCGGGCGGCTCGCACCACTCGCACCACTCTTCGGGCCATGACGCCTCTCGCAGTGCGTCTCGCCAATCTTCCCAGCCGCAGATGAACGCTCCGCCGGACCGCGCGTCCCACCAGCACCAGCGAAGCCAACCGTCACTCTCGCTCTCGCATTCCAACGGCGGGCCTCCGCCGCCGATGAACCGACAGCCGAGCTCCATCACGCAGGTGTCCTCGTCCAGCAGCGGTGCCATGAAGGTCAAGGTGTTCTTCCAGGACGACCTGATCGCTATTCGGGTGCCGAGCGACATCAATGTGCAGCAGCTGAAGGAGAAGCTGCTGGATCGGCTGAAGCTGAACGAGGACATCACCGTGCAGTACAAGGATGAGCCGTCGGGCACCTACATCGATCTGATCAGCGATCATGATCTCGACACCGCCATTCAGCGGAACTCCAAGCTCACGCTGTATGTCGGGCTCGCCTAGAGTCGAGCCCCTTTGGATTTGCATAGAATTGTGATTTCCCGTCGACATTTGCGATAGATTTGCTGATCATTGCGATCGACTTGTTCTCTATTCTTCCCTTTTTTGTCACGATTTCCACCCCGGTGGATGGTGCTTCGGTGTTCCGGCTGTCTTGCTTGTTTTCTTTCGTCTTTTTTTTTCTTTTTTTTTTTTTTTCCTGCGACTCACTTGTCTGGTGAGTTTGTGTCATGCTGTATGCTGGGGATGAGCAGAAACGCAATGTCCGACATGTTTGATGCCATTATGTATTTTTGCCGTTGATTGCGTGTTTGATTGTTTGTTGCTTTGTTTTGTTTTGCATTGGATTTGATCTGTGGGTCATGGTTGCTTGTGACTTGTCCATCCATACCCTTTGCTGCACCCTGTACATAAACTTTATCTGCATATATGCCATGATTCCGGAGGAGTGGGGTCGGTCGCCCACGCGACTGCACTCTCGTCCGTCTTTTGATCTATTTTCTCCTCTTGAATCGCCCATCATCCTCTGGTCGAGAGAGCGGGACCAGCGCGCATCCATGGATGGGAAATTCCGCGGCCAATTGCCGGCTGCCGATTGCACGTGATGCCGCTGCGGTTCTTTTTCGCCCCCATACATTTATTCCGTCCGATAGCCTCACTCGGACGGAGGCATCTCGCCCGAACTTCGTCCCTGTCCTGATTTTGCTTTCCTGCTGTGTCTGTCTGGCACCTGTTCTAAGTCCGTGTGATCGCCTTTCCCCTCGATTCGCCTGTCTCAAGCCCCTTTGAGCCATCGTGGCGATTGTTTTCTTCCCCGCTCTGTCTCCGCGTGGCCGCCACTTCAAAGTTCAAACGCCGAGTATTTACCGGCCGGGGAAAACGAGGATCCTGACCTGACTTCCGTCCGTGCCTCACTCCGTCCGACGTCGACATCGGCCACCGACAACGACTCACCTCCCCTGCATCTACGGGACTTGCATGTGGTGATTGACCGAATCGCATCCACACAGCCAACCCGACCAGACACGACGAATCCAGACACCGAATTCCCCGACGCGAAGCCCAATGACCGGAGGTGTCCCCGCGAGGATCTGCTCGGAGTATCTGCCGGGAGCGTGGAGATCCCAGACGAGGAGGGCCTGGGTGCTTCCGGCGGTGGCTCCGCGGGGCGGCGCACGACCAGTCTATGCCCGGGAATGTAGACGGAATGTACATTCGAAGCGGGGGAATCGATGCCCGACGTCGTCGCCGGCGGTCCCTCCGCGTGAGGTGAATGGGTTTGCGCGACGATTTGCGACTGCGACTGCGGCAACGACTGCGACTGCGCCGGAGATGGTGTCGACGTCGGGGTCGACGACTCTGGAAGGTGGTCCGTTGAAGGAATATGATGATCGTGTGCAGCAGGGGCGGCTGCGCGACGATCCCCATCAGAGAGGTATGTGTCGCTTTGCTTTCCGTGTTGTTCGGTGGAGGTGGCCTCCCGGACAGGACGGGGGAGAGCAATAAGATCGTGTAGCTAATAAAGTGCTGTCTAGAGATCATCGAGAACCTGCAAGACCTGTATCACCGACTCAGCGCGTACAAGGCCCCTCCCGTCGTGCATCCGGACCCCGAAACGCTCGAATCGACGCCCAAATCCTCCTTCCTGGGCTCGTTGTTCAGCCGCAGCAAGCCCAAGGAGGAGCTCAAGATTTCGGCAGACCTCCCCAAGGGTCTGTACATGTTTGGTGATGTCGGCTGCGGCAAAACCATGCTGATGGATCTGTTCTATGACACGTTGCCGGCGAATATCACCTCCAAGAACCGCATTCATTTCCACAATTTCATGCAGGATGTGCATAAGCGCATGCATGTGGTGAAGATGCGGTATGGGAATGATTTCGATGCGTTGCCGTTGGTCGCGGCGGATATTGCGGAGAAGTCGAGTGTGTTGTGTTTTGATGAGTTTCAGTGTACAGATGTGGCGGATGCGATGATTCTACGGAGGTTGGTCTCTCGCCTCGTATTTTTGCTGGCGGTGTGTTGTGAAGGAAGACGGCTAACGGGCATGTAGATTGCTGGAATCGCTGATGGCCCATGGTGTCGTCCTGGTGACCACCTCCAACCGACACCCCGATGAGCTGTACAAGAACGGCATCCAGCGCGAATCCTTCATCCCCTGTATCAACCTCCTCAAGACCGCCCTGGACGTGATCAACCTCGACTCGCCCACGGATTACCGAAAGATCCCCCGACCCCCGGCCGCCGTCTACCACCACCCGCTCGACGAGGAGGCCAGTCGCCACGCGCAGAAATGGTTCGATTTCTTGGGCGATCCGGTGAACGACCCTCCGCACGCAACCACCCAGGAGGTCTGGGGTCGCAAGATCAATGTGCCTCTGGCCAGTGGCAAGGCTGCGCGCTTTACCTTCCAGCAGCTGATCGGCACGGCGACCGGTGCGGCTGATTATCTCGAGCTGGTGCGGAACTACGACGCCATCATCGTGACGGACGTGCCGGGGATGACCCTGCACCAGCGGGACCTGGCGCGACGATTCATCACCTTCATCGATGCCGTCTATGAAAGCCGAGTGGGTGTTCTATCCTATCTTTGTCTAGCGCGGTTGACTGACTGACTTATTCCCCGATGTCCAGGCCAAACTGGTGTTGACGACGGCAGTCCCCCTCACGAACATCTTCATGTCCGAGCAAGAGGTCAAGAGCTCTCTGGACGAGAACGACGGCGGCGACCTCTCGGACGCGATGCGCATGATGATGGACGACCTGGGTCTGTCGATGAAGGCGCTCAAGTCGACCTCCATCTTCAGCGGGGATGAAGAGCGCTTCGCCTTTGCGCGGGCGCTGTCCCGTCTCGTCGAGATGGGGAGTAAGGAGTGGGTGGAGCGTGGGATGGGCGTGGGGCTGAGCGCCGAGCAGGGGAAGAATGAGCATGAGGCGTGGAAGAAGACGCGGAGTCATTACATGGAGGACAACATGTAATTGTCTTCGCGGGTTCTTCGCTGTCGTCCTGGCGGGCTGCTGTCGTTCTGGCGGGCTGCTGTCGTTCTGGCGGGTTTGTGTCGTGATTCCTTGATTGTTTGTTTCGCTGCGACTGCATCGACCCTGCATCTGCATCGATTCGACTCGTTCTATACCTTCCTTGTGATTGATTTTTCGACCTGCATGTATATACAACTTGGAGTATCCTATATACCACATCTAGACATAGAGACCCTCCTACTGTCGCATCCATGGTCGTCCTTGTCCATCATATGAATACAGGCATCTGTCCCACCAATGAATCACCAGCGATTACATCGTCCTTGCATCAAGACCCACGATGCTCGAAACCAGCTTGTCTGTTTGGCAGAACCGTCGGCCATGGATCCCATGACGTCATCGCCCCCCGGCAACGTCACTCATTCCCGCGCAACGCAGTCACCGGCGGGGTCTAGAGTTGTTCTGGGCGATTTGGTCGAGGACATCATCGGTGCGTAGGTCGATTTGTGTGGGCGAGTATGGGAGGACGCATTGCATCATGGGGGACGGAACCGGATGGGGATGAGTTGCGGGCATATAAGAGTATCTCAAGTAGCAGGGCAACTACTAAATGTTTTGCTGTGATTACGATTTGCTGCAGCTGATTCGTGATTCGAGTAACGTGATTTTCTATACGAGTCATGCCGACTACGCAGGATACCAAACAGGCGGATCTGGACCGCGACACGGTCGAGCTGTCGAACAAACAGCCCATGACGACGGATTATGGCATCAAGATCTCCGATCCGGATCATTGGCTGCGTGTCGTCGATGCGAAGCATAATGGGCCTTCATTGTTGGAAGATCCCATCGCCCGAGAAAAGGTATCATCTCTCCCCTTCATTCCCCATCTCGATATACTTTCCCAATCCGTATCCACCGAGATACTACAAGCTCATCAAACTAACAAACTACAAGATCACCCGCTTCGACCACGAACGCATCCCCGAACGCGTCGTCCACGCCCGCGGCGTCGGCGCCTTCGGCACCTTCAAACTCCACAAAGCCATCCCCGAGCTCACCACCGCGGGCGTCCTGACCGACCCGTCGCGCGAGACGCCCGTCTTCGTGCGCTTCTCGACCGTGCAGGGCAGCAAGGGCAGCGCCGATACGGTGCGCGATGTGCGCGGCTTCGCGGTGAAGATGTACACCGACGAGGGCAACTGGGATATTGTCGGGAATAACATCCCCGTGTTCTTTATCCAGGATGCGATGAAGTTCCCGGATGTGATTCATGCGGTCAAGCCCGAGCCGCATAATGAGATTCCGCAGGGCCAGAGCGCCCATAATAACTTTTGGGATTTTGTGTATATGCATACTGAGACGACGCATATGCAGCAGTGGGTGCGTTTGCTTTTCCTTTTCTTTTTTCTTGTTTTTGGGGGGGAGGGTTGTTCCTGGATGTGTTGCTGATAAAGGGTGGTAGGTCATGTCGGATCGGGCGATTCCGAGATCGTTGCGCATGATGCAAGGCTTTGGCGTGAATACGTTTTGTCTGATTAATGGGAAAGGCGAGCGACACTTTGTCAAGTTCCATTGGACTCCGGAGCTGGGCGTGCACTCGCTGGTCTGGGATGAAGCGCTCAAGATCAACGGTCAGGATCCGGACTTCCATCGCAAGGATCTGATGGATGCCATCGACGCGGGCCAGTATCCCAAGTGGAAGTTTGGAATTCAGGTCATCCCCGAGTCGAAGATGGATGACTTCGAGTTTGACATCCAGGATGCGACCAAGATCTGGCCCGAGGACCTCGTCCCCATCGACTACATCGGTGAGATGGAGCTGAACCGCAACGTGGACGAGTTCTTCACGCAGACCGAACAGGTCGCCTTCTGCACCAGCCACATCGTCCCCGGTATCGACTTCTCCAACGACCCGCTGCTCATCGGCCGCAACTTCTCCTACTTCGATACTCAGATCTCCCGTCTCGGCCCCAACTGGGAGGAGCTGCCCATCAACCGTCCGGTCTGTCCGTACATGAGTCTGGTCAACCGCGACGGCGCCATGAAACACCGCATCACCAAGGGCAAGGTCAACTACTGGCCGAACCGATTCGAGACGAACCCGCCCACCGAGCCAGCCAAGGGCGGCTTCGAAACGTACCCGGAGAAGCAAACGGGCGTCAAAGCCCGACACTTCTCCGACAAGTTCGCCGAACACTACAACCAAGCCCAGCTGTTCTACAACTCGCTCTCGCCCATCGAGCAACTCCACGTCGCCAAGGCCTTCTCTTTCGAGCTCGACCACTGCGACGAATCCATCGTCTACGACCGCCAATCCCAACGCCTCGCCTACATCGACCTGCCGCTCGCGCAGCAAGTCGCCCGCAACGTCGGCGGCCGCACGCCCCCCAAGGCCCTCAAGCCCAACCACGGCCATAAAGCCCGCGGCCTGTCGCAGTTCGAGTACCAGCCCCAAGACGCCGTCATCACCACCCGTCGCATCGCCGTCCTCCTCGCCGACGGCTTCGACCTCCCCGCCTACTCCACCTTCAAGAAGACCCTCACCGACCACGGCGCCCAGGTCTTCACCATCGGCACCCAGCGACAAGGCGTGACCTCGTCCTCGGGCGAGACCGTCATCCCCGACCATCACTTCGCGGGCATGCGCTCGACGCTCTTTGACGCGACGTTCGTGCCCGGCGGGGAGAAGCATGTCGCCGCGTTGGCGAAGAACGGCGTCGCCAAGTACTGGTTGACGGAGTCGTTTGCGCATTTGAAGGCCCTTGCGGCGGTGAATGAGGCGGTGCCGTTGCTGCGGAAGCAGATCGGTCTTGATGCCGTCAAGACGGCGTCGGAGAGGGGTGAGGTGGTGGAGAGTTATGGCGTGGTGACGGGCATTGGTCGTGAGGATATGTTGCGTGCGAGTTCGAGGGAGAAGATCTCGGAGAAGAGTGAGGGTTTCGCGGATCGGTTTGTGTGGCAGGTTTCGCGGCATCGGAATTGGAAGCGTGAGTTGGAGGGGTTGGTGGATGAGATTGCTGCGTAGGTTCTTGGCTGTCTGTCGTGTGTGTTTATTGTGTATGGAGTATAGGGTATTTGTGTTTATTTGTGTGGGTTCATCACTGGGGTGGTGTTTGTATAGTTGAATGAAACTGGAACGTCCCCGTCTATATACGTCTTATGTATACATCCAAACACATCCAGTAGGTAGCGTCCGCTCATCCCGTACAGAACACCACTGCATGATATGTATGACCGCCGTGATCGACAATGTCTCTCACATTCCATCCAGAGTCACACGAGCGCGTTGACCGCTCTGCTCGGTATGAGTGAATGTCCCGGCGGAATTCAAGCTGCATCCCTGTCTTACTCGCTTTCTCCTCTTTCTTTCTTCTGTCCTCTCAGTATCCTTCTTCTCGTTGATTCTACCCCCTCATCTCCACCACATTCCTTGTCGAGGTACAGTGCGGTGAAGATACTCAAATAGATGGCGACACAGATCTCGCGCGAGACGCGATTGACAGCGGTGATAGTCATTTCGGGGGCGTTCTTCATCACAGAGATTTCCGGTATTCATCCCTTTGTCTTTGTCGTTCTTTTTTCTTTACCATTCCGGTTGGAAGCGTCGGGGGCGGCGGCTAATCGACAAGAACGTCCTAGTCGGATTCTATACCCATTCGCTGGCCCTGGTGGCTGATGCGTTTCACTACGTGAGTTCTCCTAGGTACACACCTACCTACCTACCTATCTCTCTCCGGCATGTATGGTCGAGAACGATCTAATCGACGGGATAGTTGAACGATCTGATCGGGTTTATTGTCGCGTTGGTTGCGTTACGGGTATTTGTCTTCTCTTCCTGTCTGTCGTTTCGGGGGAAAGAGGAGCGCATGCTAACGCGATGGACATGCTAGGTCTCCAAGCATGATTGCCCACCCGCTGCACTCTCCTTTGGCTGGGAGCGTGCGCAGTTACTCGGCGCGTTCTTTAATGGGGTGTTGCTGTTTGCATTGGGTGTTAGTGTGTTTCTGCAATCAATCGAGCGGTTTGTCTCGTTGCAGTGTAGGTTTATGGTCCCTCGCTTGCTTATGCTGGATAGGCATATGGGGTGAGGTGAGATGATGCTGATGTGAGGTAGATGTGGAGGATCCGAGGATGATGTTTGTGGTTGGGGCGGTTGGGTTGGGGTTGAATTTGCTGAGTGTGGCTTTCTTGCATGGTTTGTTGGTACTCTTTCTCGAGGGGTGGGAATGTCGGCTGATGTGATGCTAGAGCACCATGGGCATGGACATGGACATGGACATTCACACGGGCACCATGACGAACCAACAGCCAGAGATAGAGACAGCATCAGTCTCACCCTCTCCGACGTCCGTTCCCCTTACCTATCTATATGTCAATTCCCGATACTGACGAAAGCAGCATCAGAACCATAACCATACGGTCAATCCGCTGGAAGAAGAAGGAAACCATCACGACCTCGGGATGATGGGTGTGCTGCTGCACGTCCTCGGAGACGCGGCGAACAACCTCGGAGTCATGACGGCTGCATTAGTGATTTGGTTTGCGCGATATGACGGGCGGTATTATGCCGATCCGGGGACGAGTATGGGGATTGCAATTATGATTATCGTGTCGTCGTTTCCGTTGAGTACGCTCCCACCCATCTCCTTTGCATTCTTTTTCGTTGGTGGGATGAGAAGCAGTGCTGATTCCGGTAACTGGGGGTAGTTCGACATACAGGCACGATATTACTTGAAAGTGCACCAAAGGGAGTCAATCCGGTGGATGTCAAGGGGGATCTCGAGACAGTAGGAACTTACCCTGATCCACTCAGATACGAACAGCTAATCAAGATGGAATGGCTGTAGATCCCGGAGATCTTGACGATACATGACCTGCATATCTGGCGACTTAATCAGCAGACGACCCTTGCTAGCGTGCACATCACCCTCCTGGAGGAATCTCTCGTCAGTCTCCCACGGTTGATCCGTGTCGTCACGGAGTGTTTCCGTGCGTATGGGGTTGATTCAGTGACGGTGCAGCCGGAGATTGAGCTTTCCCCAGGGCAGGTATTGGAAAAGGACGTGGTGGTGAGGGAGAAGTGCACTCTTTAAAGAGAGAATTTTAAAGAAAGGTCTCTTGGTAGTCACTGTTATCTGTTGATTGATAGAGATGATAGAGAGCCCACTGGCTGGATGATGATTGGTCAATTAATAGTACGAGTGGATCTTCTCCAACCGGAATGATTCCGCCCTGACTGTGAATATATTGAAATATTCATCACGACAAAGCATCAGACAGGGTTGTCAAGACAGTATTCCAAATAGTAGCAAATAGTAACAGAGATAGAAACCACACTGAATGAAGAGCAACAATCACAACAAAGTACACAGCCCAACATCCACTTCCGATGCCGAGTTGGAGTCGACGATCCAGCGGACTCGAGTCCGTCATCCTTCCCCCCATCAGCTCCTTCAAGCACCCTATCGCACGCAGAGTCCCTATCTCGAGCGGGGATACCCCATACATCCAATTCCATATATAACCCCTCCTGACTTGACCCCATCCCTCGTTCATCCTTTTCCCCTCTCCTCCCTCCTCTCCAACCAAGAACTACTCACCATGTCCTGGCAATCCAAAGCCCAGATCGCAAAAGATACCCTCGCCGCCTCCCTCCCAACCCAATGGCTCGTCCCGGAAGCTAAACTCCCTCCACCGGACACCAAGAATGTCGTCGATTTCCCCGCGCAGAGCGGCTTGCTTTCTCCCCGCGAACTGTCCATCACCGACATGAGTGCCTCGGCTTTGGTCGCTGGTATGGGGGCGGGGTTACTTACTGCCGAGGAGGTCGTCGTTGCTTTCTTGAAGAGGGCTGTCATCGGGCATCAACTGGTAGCTCCCCCGTTGTCCTCGGATAGTGTAGATGATGTGTACTGATGGCGTGGTAGTTGAACTTTGCGACGGAGTTCCTGGCCGACACGGCCATTGCAAAGGCTAAGGAATTGGATGCGTATTTTCAGCGGACGGGCAAGCTGGTTGGACCCCTGGTGAGTCCTATCCTAGGGAAGTACCTATCATTGCATACTTCTGTACTGATAGTTGCGATAGCATGGTGTCCCCATCAGTGTGAAGGAGCATATTGAAATGGCTGGTCGGACCTGCAACGCTGGATACGTGACATGGTATCTATCCCATCCCTCTTCCACCTGCACATCTGCTAGACGTCCATCTAATCAATGCACAGGGCCGACGCAGTTGCAACGGAAGACGCCCTTCTTCTCCAATGTCTCTCCAACGCAGGCGCCATCTTCCACGTGCGAACCAACCAGCCTCAATCCCTCATGGTACACTCCCATCCTATCCAACGCCCACTGACAAAAACAAAAGCTAACAAAGAAAAGCACCTGGACTGTAGCAATAACCTCACCGGCACAACCGTCAACCCCTACAACCGCACCCTCTCCCCCGGCGGCTCCTCCGGCGGCGAAGGCGCCTCGATGGGCTTCCGCTGCGCCCCGCTGGGCATCGGCACCGACATCGGGGGAAGTATCCGCGCCCCGGCGGCATTCTGCGGTGCGTACGGGTTCCGTCCGACGGCGCGACGAAATCCTTGTACCGGGCTGAAGGCGCCTGCGAACGGGAACGAGTCCATCCTCGGGGTTGTGGGACCGATGGCGAGTTCCTGCGTGGAGGACCTGGAGTTGTTCCAGCGGGTGGTGCTCGAGCAGAAGCCGTGGGAGCTTGAGACGGCATTGGTTCCTGTGCCATGGAGGAATGTGGTCGCTTCGAGGGACTTTACTGTGGGGATTATGTGGGAGGATGGGTTGGTTCTCCCGTCTTCCTCTTTGCATTCCGGATGAGATATGCCATTGACGGTACGTGCTAACACGAGTACCCTAGTGTGGTTCGTCCCCATCCCCCGGTGACGCGTGCCCTGCGCATCGCAAAAGCAAAGCTCCAAGCAGCCGGTATCAAGGTCGTCGACTGGACACCTTACAAACACGCCCATGGATGGGACCTCGTGGTACGTCTCGTCTATTCTTCCCTCCACCCGAGAATTAAACATGTCGCTAACTACTCGGAAACAAGTCATCACTTTACTTCCCCGACGCGGCCGCCTCGCAACGTGCCCTCATCGCCGAATCAGGCGAACCGACCCTCCCCCTCACCGAATGGGCATTCAACTACGCCCGTCCCGTGCCTCTCACCGTCCCCGAGCTCCACAACCAAGTGTACCAGCGCGACACATTCCGCGCCGAACACCACGGCCGCATGCGCGACGCCGGCGTGGACTTCATCCTCGGTCCGGCGTACTGTGGCGTGGCAGCTGTGCTCGGCGAATCGCAGTACTGGAACTACACTGCCATTTGGAATATCCTTGACTTGCCCTCGGTGACGTTCCCGTCTGGGGTGTCTGTCGACCGGAGTGTGGATGGGGAGGGAGTTGGCTTCACGGCGAGGAGTGATGTCGAGGCGAGGGAGTGGAAGAAGTGGTCTGCCAGTCGGTACGAGGGGGCTCCGGTTGGGTTGCAGTTGGCTGGCCGGCAGTTTAAAGATGAGGAGACGTTGGCTGCGGCGGCGGTTGTGGAGGGGATTCTTGCGGGGAGGGAGATGGCTAAGCTGTGATTTCGTTATGGGAGAGATGCGTGTGGTTTGGGCAGCAGTACGTAGATAGGAAATTGTAGAGCATGTCCAGTCGCGATGGTCGACTTGGTTAACAATCACCCGAGGCTCTTTTCTCACTTTAGGTCAATATACCTTTCATCTTTTATCTCCTAGCAAAGTCTTGGACACAAGGTCTGGTCTGGTAAATCTCGGTCAGTTGGATGTATCAATCGCGTGGGCAATATTACGGTGAGAACACATTGACTATTCTGTTGTACATCTGCAGGCTATTTTGTCACTCATTCAGGTTTTTCAGCAAGAATTAACCGTTACGAAACTGTTGAGGATCCACAGGATTCACCAGTAATGGACTCACCGTCAGTATTCCCTAGGAAAGCACAGTCATTAGATAGGTGAGACTTTCACTGTTGTCCCTAAGGGTCTGTCACTTTAAAATTGGTCAGGTAGGTATCAATCACTACTTGGGAGGATTCATCGAAAGGATATCCGAATGGAAGTAGTAGATGGTGAACACCTGTCGTGAATCGCAACAGCGCTCAACAGAACGGGAATTATACATTCAGATCTCCAGTGAAGGGGATTTATCTCTGGATATAAAATGGAGTGCTTCCTCCTCCTTTCGCCTTTGCGCTTGCAAAATCATATCATCTTGAGAGAGAATGTCATTAGGTCTTACTCATTTGGCTGAGAGGTCATTCCACATCCAGGTACTACCCATCTTCCTCTCAGAATCCGTCATCTTCCGATGAGGATTTGTCCACTCTGCCTACAGTCATTTCTTTGCATATCCAGCATATGATACTGGGGCTCACTCTTGTCTAACAATCTCCTTGATAGTATGGCTAATTTGCAAAAGACGTGCAACCTGGCGATGCATGTATCTTTACTGCGCCACCTCGATATCCGCTTCATTATCACTCCTTTTAAGTCTATTGTCACTTTTCCTTGTCTCTGTCTCCGGACGATCAACATAGGAGTCCGGAGTCCCGAGAAAATATGGTTAGTTCAGATCCTGCGGATATTGCGCAGCGCATCGAAGGGGAACGCGCACCTCCTCGCACCAATCGAGGCTAAGTAACTGATTCCAGTATCCAACTTGATACGAGGGCATGGACTCGAGGAAAGGAAGCTCATCGTCATTATAAGAGGTCTCCGCCAGCCAGTATGAGTACCTACCACTGCTGCAACACTTGCGCTATCGCTGTTCAACACACCGTAAGTAATCTTGGTCAGCAGATAGACATAGCTAAAAGCATTAGTATCGAGCCATTCCTGCCGTTGCAGTATCGATCTGGATACTCACTCGGCACAGGAATGAGGGCGATGTCAACAGGCGAACAGGAGCAGGTTATACATCTATACATCAGGGCGGCTCACCTTATGCTCTTTGTGACGCGAGGGCAGCGATGGGAAATCAAAGACACAGAGTGATTAACACATCTCGAACGGTTTCAAGGGCTGTGAGGTGTGGCTTGCTGGCGAGTTGGCAAAGTTTTGCATCACTGAAGTCTGTTAGAATTTACTGTGCCTAGGAAAGGTTGTGCATGTCCTCTAGGGAAAGGCATTAGTTGTCTTTGAGCCCATCGCGATTTCCAAGGAGAAGAAGTCGCCGGGAAAGGGAATCATCGAAGCTACGAGACATAGAAAACTCCATAAAAAATCCTTCTGTAGAGCAAAATTCGTAAGCCCATGAGAGACATTACTCAATTCTAGTTATACTGCTGGGATATGTCAAAAGTAGATCCATACCAACTCTTTATATACTTACCTCCAGTTCCCCTTCAGCCATGCCTGATGATCCTCCAGACCCCATCAACCGTCTCAGCCCGTTGGACTTTCCTCCTACAATAAACGCCCCCTCAGGATGTAAGAGTGCATATAGCATTGCATGTTTGCGTCAGACTGTAGTTCTACATTACTCCGTAAAATGGTGTGGAGTCGTCGCCTTGGCGGGAGGGGGATTGAGCCCCTTGGTGAATATCAACGAAAATATGTCTAGCTACATATATGCAAAAGTTTTGGTGCTGATCATCTAATAGCCCGGATGGTCTAGTGGTATGATTCGCGCTTAGGGATTACCCTGAGCATAAATGCGCGAGGTCCCCGGTTCGATCCCGGGTTCGGGCCCGTCTTTTTGCTTTTATTTCTTTATTCCGTCCGTAGTAGTAGTTGTTTGTCCTTTTTTGCGGGGAAGAAAGAAAGGAACAGTGGGGCTGATTTATCCCCCATCCACCATCCTTCTGCATTCATTGAGTGAGCGTGAGTGGCTATCTGGTTTATTTTTGGGCTCTACAGGTACTGGTAAATAATTCCTGAGTATATGGAGTTATGCGGGATTTATCCCGTGATTCTTGCTTTGTAGGAATATTTGACATGAGCGTCTCGATCTCGGTTGATCTCGTTCTACGACCATCCTCTATCAGCTTCGTAGACACTCGATTTGTGCTACCAATGGGGTCGGTGGTGATGAGGTGAATCTAGTCAAAATCATACCAGCGCGTGGGATAACTCCATTAGAGACCCAGGTCAGCTTCAATCAAAGCAGACTTTTCATTTGCGTTTACGGCGAGGCTGCACCGATCTGACAAAATATGAACCGTCATTGCAGGATTATCATGTCCATGTTGGTGTCTTTCTGTCCTGCACGAGAATAACTACTACCTGTCGTGGGGAGTGGGTCGGCGTTGCGACGGGTATAAAGGGATTGTGATGCCTCGCAGGCGTAAAGCTTTTCTTGCAGGTAGATCTAGTAATTCGGCATCTGTATAGATAGTACTATCGAGGTGCAACTTGTAATACTTTATCCTACTATATGCATAAGATTGGTGTTTTCTAATAGCATCTGATTTTTATTTTCCCCCCCTTTTTCCTTCGATCAAGGTCAAGGTGTGGCCTTGCAGACAGGTTCGTGTATGGCTTAGCTTTGACTTGACATATGAAAATCGAATACTACATGTTGCAGTCTTGTGATCTTTAGTTTCGTCCACATAAATATGTTTGAACAGTAGGAGTGAATAAAGCAAGTGTGCAAAGTAGGAGAAGCTCAAGTCACCACCCTATTCAATGCTCTGATGCGATCACGTCTCATCAGATTCCCTCTCCCCTACAAAGTCGGGGAGATTCAACACCCCGGAAATTCAGATGAGAAGCTTCGCTGCGAGGCTGCAACCTTTATCTAGATCCAGCAAAATTGTGCTTCAATACCAATACCTCGGTTAAGGGGCTTTGCCTTTGCACAAGGCCCTTGCGTAAGTACATGGCCGATTCAATTGTGAGCGAACCTCAACTGGCCTAGTTCACCGCGATTGAGCATACCCCCATTTTGAGTGGACTGAAGTGGTATTTTCACCATATTTTATCATCCGTCCTTGGGTATCCACCCCCAGCACCTTACTTTATTCAAAATTGCTCTTTCAACCTGACAACCGGATATCTCATCATGGATTACGTCGGAGGTCCTGATACTAGGATGCTTTCTGAATCTTGGGATAGACTACGACACGACCAAGTACACAGAACGAACCTCTTTCGCGGGCTGAGTCAAATCATCCTATCCTTAGCTCAGTCGCCTTTTGATCGCATCGGATCTTTGACAATCAATAACCAGGGGGTTATAAACCACACCAATCGCCCTCTGATACTTCGTCTCCAACATTTAGAGAACAAATCAATCCCTACCAACATTGAGAGGGACCTCACATATTCAACCAGTGATAGCTACTTCATAGAATTGCTAAATTACCACGACAGTCGAATGCGCCACGCTCCGAATTCAGTGCGGGATCAGGCCGACGGTGAAGCACAGCTATCAACTCTGACCATAATGCGAGTCCTGATGCCACATTTCTCCTGCCGTGATTACCGACTTGGACCATTCATTATGACCTTAACGGATCTTCATCAAAGTAATCTCTTTGTCGATAGTGATTGGAATATCAAGTCACTCGTCGATTTAGAGTGGACATGTTCACTGCCGGTTGAGATGCTGCAGCCGCCCTATTGGCTCACTAATCGTGGGTTGGACCAGTTATACAAGGGAGAGCATCTCGATGCTTTTAGCAAAGTTCATACCGAGTTCATGAATGTCTTCGAGGAAGAAGAACAGGCTCATTCTCAAGCGGGGAATCGAACCCTTGGTCTCACGAGTATCATGGCAAAAGGCTGGGAAGTTGGGAGATTTTGGTACTTTCATGCCCTCGAGTCCCCCCAAGGTTTATATAATATCTTCCTAGAGCACATACAGCCAAGGTTCTCTAAATCGGATGACTCTGGGATGGTGGAATTTGAACGGACCGTCTCGCCATATTGGACACAAGATATGCAACGAGTTCTTGATCGCAAGCTCAAAGATAAGGAGATATACGATAGTCATCTTCGCGATATCTTTTTAACCACTCAAGAAGAAGGATCGCCTCACCAGAAGTCACCGTCACGAAGTTGAAAGATGGAGTGGGGTTCTTTGAGTTCATCCTCGTTCTACTATTTCTTTGAAGATATATCGACAAGTTCCCTGTATCCTCATACTCCTATTCATAGCTCAAGCCAATGCTTCGATCGACGAGACCACCCGCAGGGAATATGACATGCCGATAGTCCAGGTACACCCCCGCACAATATGACAGATCTATAAACTCTAGAAATCGAGCTCGCCCCTTGCTGGGTGTGAGGTTCTTCAGCCACTAGGGAGTAGCAAATCGACAGCCACAGACCACAAAATCCCCCCCCTGAAACGTCATAGAATAAATTATTCCGATCATTTCCTCTGGTGTATGTTATTCGATCATCGGCGCAAGGCTCTTCGGAACTTTCGTGACACATCTTCCTAGTTGGTCACCCAATTTCTCTTGGGAATCCACTTATTCTTCCTTCGATTATTTATGAGTGGCAATGCCAGAGCTATCTCGAAGTAAGTCCTCCTAATGAGCCGAATGAATATAATCATGAGCTCTCCGGGTGAACAACCTGCCCCCACCAACCATGTGAGCGACACAGCAGCTTCTTCAACACATGTTATTTCGCTTCTATCTCAAAGTCAAGAGCTTCATCGGTTGTTTTGCTATTTAAACGCCTGATCCTAGGTTACAAACATCCACATAGTTGCCATCGTGAAAAGGAGCTCTGTAGAGCACCCAAGGCTTTCCAAAACAATAGATTTGACTGCTCATGGCGGGCTGTATTGGGGTCGATACTGTATGGGAGAATAGGTTGCTAGATTTATGACACATTTAGCAGTAAGGAGGTGTGAATTGTCTGGTTTTCATAAGTTTGATTATCTCTGTCGTCCATGGGCATAGCGAGGATATCTTATCATTAGAAGGGGCTGAGTTACAACGAAATAGCTTCGGAGCATTTGTCCCGAATGGGTGTTTAGTAAGTCTTCCTTGAAGTAGGCATGATTTGATTACTAAAAATAACTACAGCCCGGATGGTCTAGTGGTATGATTCGCGCTTAGGGACTACCCTGAGCATAAATGCGCGAGGTCCCCGGTTCGATCCCGGGTTCGGGCCCGAATTTTTCTTTCTGTACTTTTTTGCTGATCTGTTTCTATCGATATAGGATAGATAATAGATAGACTGAAGCCATATATATGTTTGATGCTTGGATATATTTCAGTTGATTTTATATGACTACGTACGTACCTGGCTTAGACGACGTTCTGGATCATCAGATCTACCCTCACTTAATCTTGCTCGCGCTGAGCGATAGACACGTACGCTAGCTACTACCCACAATACATGCAAGAAAAAAGAGCACGGGCTTCGGATATCAAGAGTCGCACCTCGATCGATACCCACAACCTGACAACAAAGGCTTGGGTATACTGCAGGTGGCTTTCTGGATGTCTGCCTGGGCTTTCATGAAAAGGCCCAGCCGCCACTCGGAGGATTTCGATCGTCTTGATATCTACTTCTTGCATAGCGGTAAAATCACATATGATCTTCCTAAGCCACAATCATAAATGCCAGTGACACGAGGCATAAGCTACACCACGTAGCTAGTTGTGTTTACCAGAGCAACGCTCGTTCTTGGCCTGGTATAAGCGCACTGTATGTCAATACCAGGAGTGGTAATTGAATTCGAGCATGCCCTTACCCATACTCTAAGTCAGTCTCGAGCAAAACCGAAGCCATGTCCTTGATCTAGCATGCTACCAGTAAGACCAGCGAGGTTTTGAGGTCCAGCCTGATGCCCCGACAATACCTATTGATCATGATTCTAATTTGCACGAATACCTGCTAATGCTGCAGGATGTTTGGAGACATTTCACCACGTCGATTCAACAGCGCTACATGTATAGTTCAAGGCGCTCAAGGCGGCTATATAGTAATAATTCTTCTCTTTATAGAGGCTCCATCATGGCTCAAAATGTAGATCAGCTGCCATCTGCAAGTGAAATGATTTTTTGGGCGGGGAAGTTGATCTCAGCATGAACGTTCAATGTATAAATCAACTCGCAGCGCGACAGCCGAACCCCAGGCAATAACGTTCGCGGAACTTTTTAATAATGGAATGTCATCATCGAGTAATGTTGTACAATTGGTTGTCATGGTCGTAGATCGTGGTCCATACGCTACTTACTGTGCTTTGCTTGTGGTAGCAATCCTTTTAGGCTATGTAGGGCCGCCACATGCGGTTTAACGGTGATAGCGATTTTATTGCTGCAACGCTGTATCGTGGTAGTTATTATGTATGTCGAATTATCGACTGTATCCGTCACTCATGTTTGCCTGCTGTCTGTATAGCCATCTTATCGATGCATAGTTAACTTCCATCTTCCATCAGCCAGGGCCCAGAAAAAGAAAGCCAGACACGACCGACGAACTGACCATCAACATACCAAATACAACAGCACTGAGCAACCGAACTTCGGAGCAGAGGTGCCCAAATCTTCTCCGTCTGTCGCTCTTGGACCAGTGGAGTCAGAGTAACTAACTAACTATCATCATTGATTCGGTAAAAAGAGAAGTGGTGCTAATGACAGACCGAGCGGCCATGCATCCATGGATGGTGACGGTTCATTTCTCTCCTGCATCCAGAGAATGGACAAAAAGGCTTGGCCCGAACCCGGGATCGAACCGGGGACCTCGCGCATTTATGCTCAGGGTAGTCCCTAAGCGCGAATCATACCACTAGACCATCCGGGCTGTAGTTATTTATAGAAACCAAGTTTTGTCTACATGAAGCAAAGTTTTTTGAAGTCTCGAACGCTAATCTCCTCGGGTGCTTCAATCATGATGGAAATCTGCATACATCTTGCCTGCCCGTACGCGCCTTGAAGCTATCCGACTATAGATGCCCCTGCCACACCAGACAAGTGGTGCACACTCTATCTTTGTATGAAACCTACGGCATTGGATCGGGCGCTTCTTTCAGCTCGAACAGTTTGTTCCAGTAAGTCTAATACCACTTCGTGGGTGGAAACTACATTGAACAGCATTGAACTATGACACTTAGGGCACGGCAATCCGTCAGAGGACTGTGAACACATTCTTTCACAGACAGTCTCACTCCATTTAGCTATATGAACCTCGTGAATACCTCGATTTGAAGATTCAAACAATTATTGTCCCTTACCTAGCTAGCCTTCGAAAACCAGTTCCGGAACATTGGAGCATATATGCCATCTAAAGCAAGTCCATCACGTCGTCAATGGTCCAAATAAGATCCAACCCTCTGTTTGTCACTTATGTCTATTGAATAGGTTAGGCACTCATACTCCCTGAATTATCTATTCGCGTGCTGAATAACTTGGCACCGGCTCGGTCTCCCTCTTTGATAGATACTCTTGTCCCAATGCTTCCTTCCATTCATAACCGACCTTGGAACGATAGTGCTGGGGTCGGTCAATGGCTTTTTCGAGTCTCTCTAGCAGCCCTTTCATTTGTCCTGACCTGAGTTACACAAAGCTTCCCCGCCTGGAATAGAGAGTACACAGGATATACACCGTTTGGAAGCGAGAAAACCTTCAGTAGTATTCCTTCCATCACGAGAACGAAGATTAATTTTGGTCACACCATGATATGCTTACAACGACTATGTAGATAGACTACTAAGTAATTCAGGGTATGTTGCATGACATGCACTATGAGTTTTCTTCGAAGGGGTAACACAGAAAGAAGGCAGAACAGAATATACCTTGCTGCTGCTCCTTGAGAGGGGAACTGCCAATCATTCCACAGAATGCGCGGCAATGGCCCCACATTAGTAGCAAGCATTTTACAAGAACATCTCAATCAGGAAGTGCAAAAAGGATAAAAAGACGGGCCCGAACCCGGGATCGAACCGGGGACCTCGCGCATTTTTGCTCAGGGTAATCCCTAAGCGCGAATCATACCACTAGACCATCCGGGCAATTGATATCGTTCGGATCTACACTTTGACATCATGAACAAAAGCATTCTTTCACACCAAAAAGGAAATTCTCATGACTGCTAGTAAGGTACGCGCAGGAATAGCACAATGCTTGAACGATAGATAACCAGCCAAGTATAATTTCTCTTGTAGTAACACTCAATAACCCGGCTTCCTCAATATATAGGGCCTACCCTGATTGAAACATAAGCATTTTCCTAAAAGATATATATAGTTTTCCGCGGCACGCATGGTAGGTTCTTTCCCTTGATTGTACAAATTGGTTGTCATTGCTCTACACGCCCCATACGTATTGACCCACTAGGTCCAACATTGACGTGCTGGCAGAAAGAGCACTTAAATAAAGTACCAGACTTAACTAGGCGTGACTTATTCCACCCATGAATTCTTTCCATCCGATGTCAAACGCCGGGAAAATGAATGAGCCCAAGCTTTAATGCACAAGAACCGTGGGGAATGTTCCTAGCTTCTACTCCGTGTTCACTCGCCTCATGGTGATGTCCAAGGTAGGGTTTCTCAAACCATTGGCCTCAAACCTGGATGTTATCGTGTGGTACTTTTATATACGGACGCCACGCGTTGTATTATCAGCACTAAATAGTACCATCAATCAGGAGAACGAAGCCAGGTTTCTGTTAAATCACGAATACGTGCATACTCAAAAACCGGCGGTACAAATGTGCTGGGACATAGGGAGGAGGATTTGATAGTCATAATGCGAGAAAATCACCAGTGGTCTCAACCAAGTTCCACCTGGGCAATTATAAACAAAATGAATGACACAATATCTGCAACAAAACATAGGTAAAACGCAGATCGCCAGCATCATCCCACAGTAAACCCGATGAAGGCACTTAGCAGCCTCCGCCCCCTCCACCGCCACATCCTGACGCGCCGCCTCCTGTCACAACACCACCACCACCACCAGCATAGCCACCACTCCGGCCGGTGCGTCTTCTGCTCCGGGATTTATTGGGGACCTTGGGTGACTGTATTCCTTGGTAGTAGGTGCTGGCGTTTATACCGGTGTAGTCGCTTGACCGGGGGGCTTGTCCGCTGGAGCGAGGAGCAGGATAGCTGTCTCTGTCGGAGCTGGAGAAGCACATCTTGATTTGGAATAGTGGATATAACTGCTTCTATGGACGTAATATTATGGAGCTTGCTTGAATAAGATGCTGCCCGTGTATCAAATTCAGGATAGGAATAGGGCAATGTTGTTTTCTTGAAGACGGATGAAGATGTTCACTCTTTATATACCCAATGTCGATACATCACCCCCAAACACAGATAGGGCAAACTTCTGGAAGCCAAAGCCTACAGCACCAGACCTGCCAAGTCGGAGCCAATGATGTAGAAGGCTGCTCCCTGCTGACCATATCATCCGCGCCCTGCAAGCTTTGCTTTGCCCGGCTTGACTCCGCCTTGCCGTTAGGCGCCCCGGATCAGGTCACCGCAACGTCTAGGAAAATTCGGTTGCGATCGTATTGCTCCCGAGGCTAAGGCCAAGGCTGACTTTGGCCTGGGTGCTGCAAACAGGGAAATCAACAATAAGCAGTAACGTTACATATTGACGATCAGGAAGGGTCTGAGCACCGGGAAACCAGAAAGCCTCGAATCACAACCTCTTATAACTTTCATCGTCTTACTGTGTCATGGATATAAAAAGACGCACTATTCAAACATTACTAGGTGTTATGCATAGGTGGCCTTGTAGAATATTTCCACAGGCAAGTGAAGACCATGCATGAGATGAGTATCGTATGCGGGATAGGTGTCAGATTACATTTAGCACCTCGTTCCTCAAAGAATGAACAACAAAGAATGGTCTCGTGATATCTAATTCTTGGGTTGTCTGAGTCTTGCGCCTCTGTCTTGAGGTCTAGAAATGTACTATCGATATTTGAACGTGTCCAGCCATACACAATAAGCTACCAGGCATATGAATACTTTTAGCTTCTCTAATGTACCCCATAAGTCAATTGCTATGAACATGTCAATTATCTCATTGTGGTTTCTAGCCTTTCTTGTATTTTATTCACATTCCAAAACCCCCTCCAGGCAACTCCTTGCGGGAGGGTCTTCGCCCATGTCCACCCCTACTATTCGAGAACGTCACTTGGATAAGCAGATAAAATTGTCCATATAAAGTGTTATTTGTACAGAGAATGACACACAAGTACATTCGAAATCCTATAGTCATGAACTAAAAGGAGTTGCATGCACTCTTCAGTTGGTACAGCGGCCAGAGTTTGACACCAGACACCCCAGTCCCTTGCATCGATCCCTAAGTACAGAGGAATAAACACACGCGTCATAGGAATGAAATTACATCATATACGATATTCTTCTCAATGCAGCCATTTTTGCTGTTCTATTTGCAGAATTTATCTAAAGCGATCGCCCACCGCTCTTGCCACTGACCTTCAACCACGCTAGATCATCGACAATGAAACTTATCAATCCTCTGTTGCTGGGCTTCACAGTGGCTGGCACATGTATGATGATCTCTTCCATTGATTGATGTGGCTAACACATGCTTGACAGTCATGTGTAGCTGTCTGGCACAGAAGCCTGGCGCTTATACCGACCCAGAAACTGGTATCGAATTTACTTCATGGAGTATCCCTCAAAGAGAGGGCGGCTTAACATTTGGCATGGCATTGCCTCACAATGCTTTACAGACAGATGCCACCGACTTCGTTGGGTACATTGTGAGAATCTCCGCAACCAAATTAAAGAAAAAATGTCACTGATGCCGGGGCAAGAACTACACATCGGACGGAGAATCAGGAAACTATGGTTGGACTGGCATTGCATTAGGTGGTGCAATGACGAACGGCATTTTACTCGTTGCATACCCAGATGGAGATGTAATAAGGACATCGCTTCGATTCACTGAAAAGTATAAATTGCCAGGTGTGTACACCGGCAAGGCGAGTGTGAACCAGATCGCGCACACGGTGAACCTTTCTGGATACTCGATCATTTTCCACTGCGAGGATTGTTTGCACTGGTCCCAGGATGGCGTCACTGGCAATGCATCTACTAGTAGTGGGAACTTGGACCTTGGGTTCGCTCACTCTGGCCAGGCGCCTGGTAATTCGGGGTGTCCGAAGGAAATGACATTGAAGCGACATGAGAATCAGGGAACCTGGACAGCTGTGTTGGATAAATCAACCACGAGCTCTTCCTATGATACATGGCGAGACATGGCTAAGTCCAACCCTCAAGATAAGTGTTCATAGACGAGTCATCTGTGCATCTGTGTAGATGAGCAACTAGCATTTGTATGGATAATGGGATTGACGAGAACTGGCTAAAGAAAGAGCGTATTCGATGTTTACATCTAGAGCTTGACAACAGGCAAGCAGTCGTGATTGTCAAAACGTGTCTTTTCGGGAGGACTATGGGCCAAGCGTGAGGAGCGGTAATCATGTAAGGGGTCAAAACTGGTACCCCCTGACGAATGAAGGAGGTATTCCTCGGTAACAGGGGGACTCAATCACTTGAAATGAAGTCATTGCAGACGTTTCCTCTGAAGATTCTGTCATACCTGTCAGGACATGGCTTGCTCAATGACGATATAACCATCGCAAATTAAACGAAACACCATGACAATAAGACAGAAGTCTCCGGTTGCCAACTCCGGTTTCTGTCATGAAGAACAAGCAGTTCGTGGCGACAAAGGGCGCATCAACGCATCAGCCATCATCGGATTATTTTTCGGCAGGTTCATCTATGCTACATTGATGACTGGAACTAACAAGAGGTAGTTGTATTCATATCGAACGCGGACGAATCCGTAATTTATTCAATTTATAGCGCGGTCAGCTCAGATTTCCAACGTCTATCAGATGGCTCATGGGTTCTGACCGCGTATAATCTGGCCTACTGTGTTGCCTTGCCTGTGGTCAGTATATATAGCTCCAAGTTTGTGGATTAGTCCTTTCTAAGCATCTCTCTCATGTGCAGTATGGAAAGCTTAGTGATCTTTATGATCGCAGGCATCTGCTTCTGATTTCATATATCTTGCTTACAATTGGATGTATTGCATGGTATGATCGCACAACATACAGAATGTCTAATCGGACCAGAAGGATATAATACTAACAGAGGGTCTCTCATAATGCAGTGGAGCAAGTACCTCCCTGCCGTTCTTCATACTGGCACGAATGATCATTGGCATAAGTGCTTCTGGAGTTTCAGTTCTTGTTTCCGTTATTCTAACCGGTAAAGTATATCCTGGTGAATACGATTTGGAGGAAAAATTTAACGAAAAACAGAGCTCGTGCCACCCCTCGATCTAGCCCTGTATAGGAGCTACGAATTCGCCGTTGCGATTACGGCCAGAAGTCTAGGAGCTCCCATCGGAGGACTTATCACCGATTTTCTTGGGTGGAGATGGTTGTAATCGTCTAATCCGTCCTCATGATCCGTCGCTAACGTATACAGGGCATTTTTTGGTCAAGTACCACTGGTAGTTGCCTGTGTTGTGCTGGGCCTGTACACAGTCCCAAAATCTATGAAAGCGGAGCATATATCGCCAAAAAGGTGTTCAAATCAATCAAAACTACGTGATTTTGATTTTGGTGGGCTATTGAGCTTTGCGGCAACAATCGTCCTTCTCTTGATTCTCCTTCAAGGCCATGGGTCAAGTGCGGCGGCAGAGAACATTTGGCTCCCGCTAGTGATTCCAATCTTCTTGGCTTCATTAATAAGCTTGATTTTTATCGAGCTTTTCTGGGCACAGTATCCACTAGTTCCTATCAAGTTGTTGCGAGGGTCGCTTGGTGTGTATTGCTTCATTCAGATTCTCAGTGTATCAGGACGCATGATAGTACGTCACTTGCTTTGTCCTGAAAACGGTTTCGAAGATTAACACTGAAGACAGATATCCAGTAACTTGGTGCCATTCTTTATCAGGGTTGAAAAAGCGAGTGATTTCATCGCTTCTTTACCTTACATTTTGCCGCCTATTGGGGGCATCCTAGGAAGTGCAGTAGCTAGTCGCATCATACAACGGTACGTTCTAGCCACGTAACTACATCCCGAGAAAGCTTTTCTTGGAAGCTAAATAAAGCAGGACCGGGCGCCACAAGGTCATTACAATAGCTGCCGTGTGCCTGAACATACTCGTGTCGCTGGTGATATTCCTTACCTGGCGAGACGGATGTACAGTTGCTGAAGCCATGCTACTCTTACTCATTGGCATGGCCATGACTGCTATATACTCTGCGCAGTTCATTGGCATGTCAGCCAGTGTACCAAAAGACTCACTGGCGTCGTGTATAAGTACTTATTTTATCTTTCAACAATTAGGCTTCATTATTGGACCAGCAGTTGGCCTGGCGATGGTTCAATATACCTTCGGGAGTAACCTGTCTACTAGCATCGGTGACATCGATGAGAAGAAGAAGGTAAGAGGTTATGTATATGCTAAAAAAAATGCCCAGTGCTAATTATATGCAGATTATCGAGAAAATTCTCAACGATGCTACATATGCTTGGAAATTATCACCTATGCTTCAGGAGAAAGTCCGTTCTAGCTATTTGTCGGGGTTTCAGTTTGTTCCTTGTATGTTGTTACTTCACCAAGCTACATCCATATACCCAATATAGCTACTTACTATACCACAGTGTTTACTGCTGCATGCAATCTTATTGTACTGCCTGTTGTTTTGTTCACACAGGAGGTGAGAATAACGGAAAATGGATAAATAGGACAAGAATATGAGTGCTATATCAACTTTCTCCAATACCTAGGATGGAAACGAGCGTGAATATTCCGAGTATTGCAAGGTTTTCATCTCTCCAGTAAGCCTCTGATTATTTGGAGTTTTCCTTCACATCTTCGATTTCTTAATAATAAATGACAGTAGAACTGATATGTTTATTGAGTTTTCGCTGTTCGCATAACCTCGACCAGTAGATTTTCGTATTTAGTAAAACTGCCACCAAACCTGTATTCTAGGTAAATGCTCACAATCGTACTGTAAAAGTTGGTTATACCCATGCACCTTGGTTGAGACAGCTTTCAAACGGATAATTCCTTGGTATCAATCCTGACAATTCAAGGCCTTCAAATTTATCTCAATGGACCGAGTGACAATATTTTGAAACAAGGAGCCGCTGAAGATGACACAGGTTGAGCTTTCAGACTAAGCGTGTGAACAGGAATGATTGGGTGCTGTGATGCGGAGGAACCCGAAGAACCCTGAAGTGATCTTAAAGAATAAAGGGTGATGAAGATGCTGCCTCGGTTGAGCCTGAATACCTGCATTACTGCCATATTACCTCGGTCATGATGTAACAAACAGATATCTGTGTACGTGTCTCTGAGGCACAGACTTATAGCTCTATGCAGCTAGATTAACGCTCATATCTTGGAAGTAGCTCGATGGCGGTTTCGACGCCATTGATGTCATTGCAATTTGCATTGGCCAGAGCAACGATCCCGACGAGCAATTTCTCCATATCCGGGTGCATTATTTATAGATCTTCGACAGCAGGTTCAACTTCATCTTCCAGGTCCTTCACCTGAATCGCCACATATCAGTCGAATACCGAGAAGTACCAACATATAGCTGTAGGCTTGACGGCACTTTCTTGCTCTGCCAACAAGTTCGGTGGCTGTATCCACCCACGAAGAAGTATTTGTCTGAGATTTTCCCGCTTCGATCTCTTGCACAACTTTTCTGTGCAACATGATTGACTCCATGTTAGATCTATCCGAATGATCGTCTTGTACCGCTGTAGCAAGCTGGCCATACGGCTCGGCTGGATTGTGGGTGGAGTGGTAGTAGTCTGCGGAGGATCTGTGAACGATTCGGTACACTCGGGATATCCTCGCAGTCATGTTTGAGTGTGGTTTTGGGCGCCATGATAGCATTTATGGGTCAATTAATTCATCGAAGTGCAGGCAAGTTGATCTTTGAGTTGAGCGAGAAGATTTCAGGCGAGAAGTACGTGAAGTTGGGAGAGATGAAGCTGAAAGGCTAGTAGTAGGTGGGAGACTTTGAAGGCTAGGGAGGGGTGGATACGATAGGGAGTGAGTTGTGCATGAGAGCGAAGGAAAAGCAAAGGTGAGGACTGGTTGGGTCAAGGCCAACAATCTTCACTTGCCTTTGTGTTTCAATATCCACGCAAATGGTAGGCGAGGAGAGAATGAAATTTGGTATCACTATATCACACTGGTCCAGTCATTATATCCACTCTTGGCCTGGAATGAAGCACGAAGCATCTGCAGATACCTCTAAAAGACACTTTGAATGCACTGATATACTCCCTACGAACGGCCCATGCGGATATCCGACGGATCTCTACTCGGGGCCCTCCGGAGAGTCCGAAAAGAGCGGGGCAGAGATAAGATCCTTAATAATCAGCAGCCATGCTCTGATTTACATTCTACCGTTGGTCCATCGGTCGGATCTGATAATCTTGCAACACCCTCACGATCAGATAACAACATGCCCAATTACCGCATCGGCGTCGACGTTGGCGGCACCAACACCGACGCTGCGATTCTGACTCTGGATGATTCGGATCCTCGCGTCTGTACGTCAACGAAGACGCCTACCACTGCCGATGTCACGTCCGGGATTACCACAGCCATCGAGCATGTCCTCACTGAGTCGCAGGTCGTTGACCGCGACGAGATCCTGAGCGTCGCGATCGGAACGACCCATTTCATCAATGCAGTCGTTCAGGCCGACGCGAAGCGTCTCAGTCGAGTCGCTGTGGTACGCTTGTGTGGACCATTCACCAAGATGGTCCCGCCCTTTGCAGAGTTCCCGCCTACCCTGAGGGAGATTATGCAGGGCCCTATATTCTATCTTGATGGAGGTGCGACTTGTAACCCCGTCGGAAGCGTATATGAAATACCAATCGGGTGCAAAGCTGACCTAAACAGGACTCGAAATCGACGGACGTGAAATTGCGCCCCTCAACCCACAGCAGATCAAAGACACGGTACACAGGATCCAACAAGCGGGCATCCAAACGGTAGTTCTCGTCGGCATTTTCTCGGCCGTAGATTACGATGGCATCCACGAAGATGCCTGTCGACAAAAAATGCTTGAAATCGACCCCACTCTATCGGTCGTATGCTCTCACACCGTCGGCGGTATCGGATTGCTTGAGCGTGAGAACGCGAGTATCCTCAATGCCTCGATTCTGAGCCTCGCGACAAAGACGATCAACGCATTCAGGAATGCTCTAGCTCGGATGAAGCTATCTTGCACGCTTTATCTGACGCAAAATGACGGTACGCTTACGGACGCTGTGTCGGCGGCGAAGCTCCCCATCAAGACGTTTTCCAGTGGCCCGACGAATAGTGTCATTGGCGCCGCCTTTCTGGCAAATCTGCACCAGGCTCAGTCGTCCACCCAAGTGCTAGTGACGGACATCGGTGGCACAACGAGTGATGTGTGTGCCCTACTTCCGAATGGGTTTCCCCGACCAGCGCCGAATTTCGTCGACGTTGGTGGGGTCAAAACAGCGTTTTCCATGCCGGAGGCCTTGTCTATCGGGTTGGGAGGGGGAAGCATTGTGACGGTCGATGGGAATACTGTTCGCGTCGGTCCGGAATCAGTGGGCCACGAGATCATCAAGAAAGCGCTGGTGTTTGGTGGTGACGTGATGACCGCGACAGATATCGTTGTTGCATGTGGCAAGGCAGACATCGGTGATGAGTCCAAGGTCAGCGGTATTCCGCAAGAAGTGGTGACCAAGGCCCGCAGTCGTATTCGTCAGATGCTCGAGCAAGCAATCGATAAAATGAAGATCTCGGAACAGCCGGTGACGTTGCTATTAGTGGGTGGGGGGTCAATCGTTCAAATGGACCCGTTGAAGGGGGTCTCAGAGTGTATTATCCCGCCCCATTTTGGCTCTGCCAATGCGGTTGGTGCTGCGATTGCAAAGGTTGTTGGGGAGGTGGACATCATTGCTCTTTTGGCAAATACCGACCGGACTGAAGATGAGGTTGTCGATGATGCGAAGCAACGGGCCATTGAAGCCGCAGTGGCTCGAGGCGCTGACCGTGCTGATGTGAAAATAGTCGAAGTGACGAAGATCCCCTTGTCTTACGTGACAGGCAAAGCGACACGGCTTGTGATCAAGGCTGTTGGGAGACTTGCCACAGCGCGATCAACGGCTCAGGCGACAGAATCGTCAGATTCTAAACTCAGTGAAGAGAAAAGAAAAAGCGAGGAAGGAGAGGATATCCCACCTACTCCGCTTTCAATCACCAGGTACTCTGTCACTCCGTCCTTGGATATTGATATTGACACCTATCGGCCTGATGTCCGCAACAATGTCTGGTATATATCTCCTGTCGACCTGGAATTCATTGCCACAGGCACTGGAGTGCTAGGAACTGGCGGCGGAGGCCCCTCCAGACTGCAGTATCTCCAGTGTTTGGACATTCTGCATAACAGCCCTGGAAAGATGAGAGTTGTGCCACTAACCAGCCTCAAGGATACCGACACCTGTGTGTCGGGCTCCTGGTATGGTGCCCCCAGCGTGGCTGGTGAGCGGATTCCTGCGGGAAATGAGCTTGCTTTGGCCATGGAAGCCTGTGTCAAGATGACTGGGAAGGTCGAAGCGACTGTCGCCGTGACTGGCGAGATTGGTGGTGGCAATGGTCTCTCGGTTTTCCCCATGGGCGTTGCAAATGATATTCCCCTTGCAGACAGCGATATGATGGGTAGAGCATACCCAACGATGGCTCATTGTATGTTTCCAGTTATGCAACGAGAGTGAGGTCGATTACTGACCCTGCACAGGTCTTCCGTTCATCCATGGGGCCAACCCTCTCCCCTTTGCTCTGGCAGATGGCCGAGGAAACACAGCTGTCGTCACGGTACGTCGCTGAACTTTTTGTTCAGACATGAGGACTTGGCAGCTGACTACATAGAATGCCGAAAATACCCGGCGGATTGAAACAATGATGCGTGTTTTGTGTGAAGATCTGGGATCGCAGGCGGGGGCATCCTCCGCCCCATTCTCAGGAGACATGATCAAGCAATTCACGGTGCCCAACACCATTTCGCAATCCTGGTACATCGGAAAGGCAATCCACAGTGCCCGCCAATCAAAAAAGGATCTCATCCAGGCAATTGTAAGTTGGTCCCAACGGCATTTACCTCGTGGCAGGTCCGCAATCAAACTAATAAAATGGCGCAGTTCGATGTCAGCCCCGGGAAGCTCCTTTACAGCGGTAAGATTGTCGACGTCAAGCGCGATCTGAGTCGAGGCTACACCATGGGGACCTGTTTTATCGCCCCGCTCGGTAATGATGAACGCGAAGTCTCTTCAGCACAGACGTCTTCCCCGCCGGATGGACGCTATCTCGCCGTCCCTTTCCAGAACGAGTTCCTCTACGCCGCTTATGCAGATGCCAGTCACCCTAGCGATGTCGCTAAACAGGAGGTCATTTGTACGGTGCCTGATCTTGTCTCCATCCTGGGCCAAGACGGCGAGGCGCTTGGCTCACAGGACCTTCGTTATGGTCTCCAGGTACTTGTTATTGGCATGCCTGCACATCCCTTGTGGAGAACCGAGAAAGCCATGGAGGTGGGCGGTCCTCAGGGTTTCGGCTTAGAGATGGAATGGATACAATTGGGCGAGTATCAACCTCCCAGGAGCGTGGTGCACGAGTTCAACCAGGAGCAATAATACAGCACTACGTCAGGAGACTTGATTTGGCCTATGTCCAACAGGGGGCAACATGGGTCGCATCCTGGATATTCTCCGACCTGCTCCGTATATAGAGACCTATTTGATGTCGGCTGTGTTCGTTGCCGTCTGTTAGCCCCGGACGGGGTTTCTTCCTAGTGAGGCCTAGTAGTAAGCCTGATTTTGCCTCCAGAGGACCAAAGCAGTAGTCCTCCGGGGGAGCCATTCCTGTCAGCCATCTCGGGGGGATTCTCGTCTTCATAAGAAGGGCCAGCCACCGCTCAAGCCCCTCAGGTTCCTTTTTGTGAGCTCCTTGCTAGGATGGGCTGGTCAAGAGCCGACTTTCATATGATGCCAAGTTGACACGCGACGAGGGAATTACCGAGCTTCTGACTCTGGATCCTTCGGGATGGTGACGTCCACATGCATTAGGCCGCTGAACACCCTCGACCAGCAGAACTACCGGACGGAATAATCCTCATCTGCCGGGCCTCCTGTTTCCAAGCGCCGAAGGAGTCCAGCACACTCGAGAGCCCAGCCCTCAGCCTGGGTGCTCAAGAAAACGACAAGACAACGGCTCCTTTTCATCGTGAGGCCAGCGGTGATTGCCGTCTTGAACACTCCCATGCGTGAATATGGTGGCAGAAAGCCAAGCCGCGAAACTCGTATCCTGGTCGCTTATGAAACCCCCAGGGCGTCCTTCCACGTGGGCATTCGGACCCTCGCTTCCATGAAAGCAGAAGGGCCTGGATTGAGTAGCACCGAGGAGCAATAGTATTGTGCCCATACAGGCTGGACAAGCTAGAACAATTGTGTCCACTTGATTTGCCCCCCGCTCAGCCAAGCAGGATCGAATGGCGCCCATTGATTTGTGCCCTACCCATCCCCAGATTATTGAAGGCGTTCCAAAGGTTCTCCCCCCCGCACGCCCAGAAAAGGTGGATTCTCCGTGTCTGGGGTGCAGATCCAGACCCTGGGTCGAGGTCAAAAAGACAGGGTCTCCCAGATGGTTCGCGCAAGGTGGAATTGATCCTTTTAATTAAGAACAAAGCATACCGCGCAGGGGCTACTTGCGTCGTGCAGATAGGCCTAATTCGAATCAGACACGACCTGACACGGTTACCGACAGACATTCTACTATGCTATAACGGATCCTCTGTCTGAGAGCGCAGTCAATCTCTTGCCTCGCCGCGTCTCAGTATGAGGAATGCTCCAGCCGATGTGGTGGCCTCATGGCCGGAACCGAACCATGAGAACCCCGTGTACCAGGGCCCTCAGTTGTTGATCGTGGGTGTGATTCTCCTGGCCATGAGTATCACTGTGATGGCACTTCGGCTGTGGGTGCGACTGTATATGAAGAATACAGCCGGGTGGGATGACTGGATTATGCTCGCGGCTGTGGTATGGGCTCTCAATGCTCCTTGTCACACATTCGATCGCTGATCGCGATCCATTAGATCTTTATAGTTGGCTCTACAGTCACTGCCAACCTTGGGACGACCTATGGATGGGGTGAGTACTTTGACATGGTGTTTGATCGCTGGTTGTCTAATGGTGACTTTGCAGGTCTTCATATCTGGGACGTCAGGCCAGAATGGGGGACGCCCGCTTTGATGGTAAGAAAATATCTTCACTTTTCTGCGGCCGAGGATCGAACAGAGGCTAATCGCCCGATAGACCAGCTGGTTTTGTCAACTTCTACTCATCATCATCATGACACTAGTCAAGCTCTCCCTTCTCTCGTCCTATCTTCGATTTCTCACCAAACCTGTGGCCCGAGGCATCACCTGGGCTATGGTCGGACTGACCAGCGCTTGGGGAATCGGTATGTCCTCTTGTCTTCGTACCGGATATTTTCGCTGATGATGGGGTCCAGCGTATATGCTCTCCATGTTTCTAGCCTGTAGGCCACTGAAAGATTATTGGGAATCCATTGAGATCGACCCGCCAACGTGCATGGACAAGAGCGCTTCAACTCTTTCGTTCTCGATCACGAACCTGGTCACCGACCTGATGGTCCTACTTCTTCCGATTCCAGTCCTCTGGAAGCTGAAGCTGCCTCTCCGAGAGCGACTGGCTCTGATTGCTTTGATGAACATGGGATTAGTGTACGAGTGTTCCCAACTCCCCGGCGTGAGCCTGGCTAACAGGACAAACAGGGCCTGTGCCGCATCCGCTGTCCGCGTCTACTACACCTACCAAACACTCAACATCACCTATGACATTACCTGGGACGGGTATCAAATTTGGCTCTGGATTCTGGTCGAGGTCAACCTCTCCGTGCTGTGTGCCTCGATCCCGACGCTTCGTCCTCTCCTGCGAAAGTATTTCCCCCGACTGGGATCTCGCAACTCCGGCAGCTATCGCCGCGGACGGGCCGCATATGCAATCCGCACGGCATCATCCCCAATCTCTCCAAAAATCTACACCCTCAAATCCGTGGAGCAAACGATACACCGCACAGACTCAACCGAGGCTCTCCGACAGGACGTGTATATGATGAGTGATCCAGGAACGAAGGTCTGAGCGGCGAGCACAGAGAGGTAGCTGGTAGCGAGCTAGGAAATGAAATGCGTGGTTTTGCCTCCTCCTCCTCTTCCTCCTCCTCGAAGCATACGAATTATGAGCGAATCCCCCCCAAACTACTGTACTGCAATATTATAATTAATAATACTACATCGTTAATTTCCACCATTTTTCCTTTGGCGCTTACTCCAGAGTAGCCAGGCCCGGCTTCCTCCGCTCCTCGACGGGAATAGTCGTGCCATCCTGCACAGGCCCCCGGACATGGGTAGTGATCCTTCTCGTAGAATCCCCACCTGTCGTGGCTCGCTATGCTGCCATTGGATCGTGACCCGTATTTGTCTCTGCGTAAACGATCAAAGCAACTCTATTTGGGGCCATTGTTGCCGGCTGGCGCAGGAACGCGTCGTCGTTATGCCATCCCGCCAGACGCTGCAGGTGTCTTTCTGTGTTGGTTAGTTGGCGGCACCGCAACATTGTTCGTTGGGGTCAGAACGCCAGGGGAAAAGGGGCAAAGGAAAAGGAGCATCTTGGCAGCTGGAAGGAAACCTTAACAGACCGCAACGAATGCCGGATCCGGTCTATTCTGGCTTGGAGGGGCGGTATTGAGGAGAGAAGCGGGGATGTAAATCCATCCCTGGTCTCGATCACCAGGCCCGTATGGATAATATTGCTTGATGCTTCGCTTAGAACCTCCTTGGCTTGGTTTCTGTCCATACGCGAGGCCCAGACAATGCTTCCTCGGACACTGATCTGGTGCTGGTCGTCTTGGCTGCGGGGTTTGCTTCGGCAAGGCAACACATCTGAGACGAGCCCTATGATCCCCGTTATGCTTGTTCTCTAGCACGGACTGGAGGAACATACCTCTCATATGATTGCAGGGACTCTTTGAAAAGAAAGATGCGGGAGGATGCATGGCCGATGCAGGGTTCTGGCGCTGTCACTGGTCTGTAGGGATCTCTGTCCCGAGGCAACTTTACTGTCATATGAATCTTGCGTCCTCAGTTATGCGACCTGTAGGGTATAATCCATCTCTGTGTTTTTGATATAGCTGGAGTCTCCCGAGGAGGAATATTCACTTTTGATATGAAAAATCTTACACAGATGTTGTAAGTGAGCTGATGGGCGCAGAAAATAAAGATACTTGGCTTGCTGCCTATAACCAGAACCCATGACGATGAATGTAGAAAATGATACCGATATAGAAAAGACACGAGCAACAGACAAAGTGAATGTAATGAGCGAGTGATACTATTTTAACTCCTTTCATTGAGTCCCTGCTGCATAGCTCAGCTCATTTTCGACTCATGTTTGGGTCCTCAAGGCAATTAAGCAGATCGGTGAGGCTCGCAGCCTTCATTTCTTATTTTCACCAATTTAGAGATACCGACAAGGAGCCACGACCTTCGAGAAATCGACGACAATTTGGTTCAGTTGTCGGAAGTAATCTTCACCAGTCTGTTGAGGGCCACTTTGTATTATTTTTCAACTGCAATGAGCATTGTCATGCAGCATTCAATATAGAAGCGCTGGAGGCATTAGAACATGCTCTGAAATGGCATGAAAAGTCCAATGAAGGTTTTCTATCTCTAAATCTCCTCCGGCCTGCATCTCGACGCTGCAGTCGGTCTTTAACGTGTGCCAATAGATCTATGGAGGATTCTATGGTTGCGTTCGAGTAAAAGATTGACCAGCCAATCTGAATGAGAGAGGAACGGCCCTCATAATTCAGTGGAGAAACTGCTAAAACATTCATCACTACCATACAGATTTATATCAATGACGACACTGACTCGAAAACCAACAAATGAACGAGTCACTGGGTTGCCTGCTACTATGAAGAAGATCGCGCGCTTTTCTTCTGGCTTTCATGTCACCTTTTTGAGTAGAAGTCAGAGAGATCGATAGCGCGCGATATGTACTCCCAGCATAATCTGCTGCTATTGATTATTCATTACGGAGTGTCTATACAAGCAGTCGTCTGGCACATCTGACAAGTTCTTGTATTTCACCGTCAGCAGGAAGATATGTAGTGGGTAAATTTGATTTATTTCCCCCCTCCTATATGGAGACATTGGCTCTATATAGATATCTCTATTCAATTTCAGCATTGTGCTTGGTGCGTCCAGGTTGCAGACAGACAGATTGAACCCATCCTTCACTGTAACCAGTCCCAACCACCGCTTTATCCCTGGAAGTCGGAATCATTTTCTCCCTTTGTATCTCGCAGTCCTCAGGAGGATGGATATAAAGTTATGCGTGGCTCAAACAGCCACAAACGGCTGTGCAGATGATTCATTGACTTCAGTCTCATAGCCCTGTCCATGATTGAAACTCAGTCACACCACAATCGGTTGTAATTGATCTGCTTTGGCTCCTGAACCTCTTCACTAAGAGTTACTGGTTGCATTGTCAAGGCTCTTGGTGGATGCATTGAAGGTCTCATTAAACAGCGTAGATAGGCTCCGAAATTCACACCACAGTTGTAGAATTTGGATATGGCGATGGATAAACGACCGTCTTACCGAGTAGCCTGTCGTTGCATAGTAAATTTCGTTGTAGAATTTGAATTGGTATTAGTATCTCTCCTGTATGAGTCACGCAATATCTGTATGCATCTCGCAATCCAACTACCCATTCAGAAGGCAGATTCATCTAGGGTGGTATTTCAATTAGCTTTAATTGGCCTTATCCTTCAGCTGTAAGAATCACGCTGCAAGATTCTAGCTCCGTACCAAGCCGGGCACTTCATGGTTCTATCCAGAGTGACCGGAAGACCCAAGGAGTCGGGCAAGGTCCATGCGGGGACAATACGAGGTGGACCATGGTTGAGCCACTCTATAGCTACCATGCGAGCCCCTGATTCTTTTGGCCATCCCCTTTGAGAAGAGCCTCGGTCAATAATTCCGGTGGGGTTTGAAATACTCCTGATCTTCTTCGCGAGTCTCTGTCAGTGAAATATTACCAAGATGCAATGATATGCTCAGATAATGGGTCACTCACAAAGACATGTCACTGAGAAGCCTCCAGTCCTGATCATCATGTGCTGCTGATACCAAGCTCACTAAGCCATATTCAAGATCTCCCAAGCAAATGCCGAGGATTTGAGCTTCTTTTTTCGTTCAATTGCGGGCCAGTGATGCCTGACCCATACCGAACAGGGTCTCTGGAAGTCCAGAGCCCAGGAATGGCCATGGAATGGATGTCCAGCTGTCATCTTCACGACTTAAATTGAGAAACGGGGCTACTAGAAGGGTTTATCTTCCTGATGGCGCCGCTAAATGGCTACAAAACTCTATCTAATTGAGCCGCTTGTCGCAGCTTCTCGTTTCCATGCAAGCCCATTTCTTCTTGAAAACTTGGCGGATCCTGGCCAAGTGGGAGTGACAGTGTGCCCTCCATGAGCCATCGGCCATAAGTTTCCAGCATAGGAGCCCTGTTGGCCCTGCTATCCTCTCCAGAGACCCCAAGGCCCGAACGCGTACCACCGTATATCACGTCGATATGGTTGAAATCACAGTCGGTCAGGTCTCGGGTATTATTGCCCTGGGAACATCCATACGTATAGCTGTCCTTCATCTTTCGTCTGGTTTTGGAGGGACTGACGCATATAAGACAGTGCAGATATTGATGCCCACTATCGTCATTCTCATCCTGGTTGGTGTTCTGAGGGATAGAAACAATGCCTCTACTTGGTATGAGCTCTTACATTGATTACGGTGTAGGCACACTGACACATGCGACTGGTGACAGGTCTGTCACAGGAAGAGCCATCCAGAGTTCCTGGTGGCCATCCATCATGCGATCCGATACCGTTCAAGCGAAGGATCTGCCCCGAGGGGTCCTCTCTATCACATACCTGCTGCGGATCTCGCTCGCCCTCATTGCATTGACAGGTATAATCACACCCCTCGGCTTGCATGATGTAATGGATGTAGGGGAGATCCAGGATATGCCCTTCAAATATGTGAAAGACAACTCACCTTTCGGCTATGGCACCCCTGCACGAAGTAGCCTGCCATTCAACCGAATTTGTGGCTACTTCCTTCCAGTTGTGTGCCCTGGTTCAAACACAGTCATCATCACTGATCCGAAAGATGATAGCGTGTTATTGCCATATGGATATAACAGTAGCATCCCTGATGAGCTCTATGAGCTGTACTCGAGCGGAACAGGGGGTAGAGGGACGACAATCTCGAACATTTTCGATATCCAATGGCGTCAGTACTCCATACAACAAGTGGATAACATTAACAACGGATCTCAGTACCTGGTTGGTGCCTTCCGTCAACTCCATACTATCATACTGGACAATTCAACGGACTTTGTAGAGGGCTTGGTGGTCGACATGAACAACACGCAAATCGGCTTTCGCAACCACACCCTACCAACCGGCTTCAGACATGGTGCAACTTGGTCAGAGGATCTTCTGTTTGTCGAGCCGGAAACTGAGTGTGTGAGCAACAATATAACGATTGACTTCCAGGTTGCAGTGAGCTCCGTTGATTCGGCCACTTTCGGGCCTACATCGCTCGCTGCGACCAACATCACACTGGTCGATCATGGCGGCTTCGCCGAATTGATACAGGAATACCCGGCTGGGTATTGGACAGAAGCGCAGAAAGATCCTACCCTCCGAGAAAGAGCGTACAAAGCAGCCTGGATGACAAACGCCGGGGCGATGCTATACTTCAATCTGACCAACAAGGCTCCCCATGCCTTTTCATGGATGACTTCTCGTGTTGGAGACGAGTATTCTCTCTACCAACTGGCGTCGCTGAGACAGTTCCAGGGACTCCGGACCAGCTCAGACTTCCATTTCATAACCAACACGAGCACAATCTTACGCGGCCAGAATCCTACCAAATACCCTAACCCAAATCATATCGACAGATCATTCTTTTCAGATGCCGGTAAGCACATCACCACTTCATGAATGACTGGTCCAATGGCTAATAACGTTGTAGATCTTCTGTGCAGCGGTACAGGGGGTCTTGACCGAGCTAATATCTCTAACATCGCTGTCGGTTGTGGAGTCGTTTTTGGTGCTGCACAACGTTCTGACGGCGTCGTTTCGGCCATTTTCGAGCAAGGTAGTCGGTGGTCTGTTCCTATATATACGTGTGCTTCAACTGTGAAGGCGTCCATCAAAACGGTCAAGATGGAAGCGAGAGGCCCAAAGCTGAGTGATGCCAATGTGCTCAGCATCACGGATAAGAAGTACACCAGTAGCTCGCCACCACCGCTCTGGGGTGTCGAGAATCTGGAGTTGAAGCTGAGTGACACAAAAGCTCTCTGGGGCCTGATCTCCCCAGAGTACGAAGGCCGTCCTCGTCTATCCACCGTCCGCAAGTCACATCTTTACCTACCGGGTGCAGAGAGAGGCCAGTTACAGGCACTGTCGCCCGAGAACCTCCCAGGGACGAGCTTCCACTCCGCCACGCTCAATCGAGCCTACAGCGTTGGAACTCTCATCAACGAAGATATGGCTGATTACTCCGGCCGCACGAACGTTGCTCTCTTTACCAGGTTGCAAAAACTTTCGCAGTCGCCCAAGGATACCGCGCACATCATCAATATGTTTTTCACGGATATTGCCACCAATCTTGTCGTGGGAACTCGAAGCCGTCTGGGTTCCCCCGCCGATGCAGACTATGTGAGTGACACCGACGATTCGATTGATGTCGCCGTGCTTCCGATGGTGCGTCAGGTCCACTTTGAGTACCCATATGGTGTTCCGGCTTTTGTGACTCTCGTGCTCATGATGATTGTCACCATGACTGTCCTCGGATTGGCATGCTGCGGGAAGGTCTCGTTTGCGCGTATGCGACACTTCCTCGCTCGTAGCTCAGCCGGTCGTATCCTGGCTACGGGGGTGCATCCAGACTACTCGAATCTTGACATGCGGACGGAAGATTGGATGCGTAGTGCGGGAAGGAAGTATATTGACCTGTCTGCGTCGATTCCCACCGAGGATACTGATGCTGTGGGGTTGAGCAGCCGGATGCGAGTCGGCAAGCCTTGAGCCTACTCACCTCTGCGACATGATTTAAACCCTCTTGTATTGATGCTTAATTGTGATTGATTCATCAATGCCCTAGAATTTGCATGTTGACTTTGTAATATATTTGATGGTCTGGATTGCTTCAATTTGCTTGTAGGTGCGGCTGCCAGTCAGACAAGAGAAGACATATTTGGATGTAATAGGGGTATAGGGCACCCAATCGCACTAGTTCCAGACGTTAAAATGCAGTATAATAATTTTCAGCTCATCAATGATCAGCTAGCTGTATTCTAGGGATAGACGCACCTATGTGTCCGATCAGTTTCGGAGACAAGCTGCTGAGCCTCAACCAAGATGGAGACAAGATGGGAGACCAGTACACTCCGATGGGTCTTGAGATGAAATTATTAAGGGTTTTCAGCGAAATTTGAGTTGAAGGATACAGAGAATATCCATGATGCAGGTAAGGGAAAGAAGAAGTGCTGCATCTCCGATTAGGTAGGGTTATGTAGATGGACCGTGACATAAGCTTCATCGACGAGGTGGGGTTCTACTTGTTAACCCCCACATAAGAATCGTCAGTGAAGACAATCTCCCCGACTTAGTTACTACATCCCTCGCCGCGATGTGTCCTCCTCTCGACTCACCCACAGGAGTCACTGCTTCGTCCTCACATACAGATGCAAATGCCCCTGTCCCTCGGTGCATCCCATCTAACGCCATCGCACATGGTGCATACCACCTCGCGCGAACGACTCTTCCACCCAGCATTCTGAACCATAGCATCCGCATCTTTCTCAGCGCAGAATGGCTCGCGCAACGCGAAAAGTCAACATGGGCGTCGAGTGAACGAATCGGCCTGCTGGCTGCGGCCTGTCTACTCCACGATATTGGCTGCGCAAGTCGATTTGATGGTGCGCAGCGGTTTGAGGTCGAGGGCGCGGACGCAGCTGCTAACTTCCTCCGTCAATTTGATGTCACTTCAGAGGATGTTCATGAGGTGTGGCAGGCAATTGCGCTACATACTAGTCCGGGGATTGCGGAGCGCATCAGTACCTGTGCAAGGCTTGTTCGACAGGCTGTTCTGCTGGACTTTGGGTCGCAGCTTGATCAAGAACAGCTTGCTTTTCGATCTAGCATCGAAGATGAGTTCCCCCGGTTGGAGATTGAGAAGGTATTGGGCGATGTCGTTGTGGAACAAGCCCTACGACAGCCTGTGAAGGCGCCCCCAGCATCCTGGCCGGGGATTCTGCTGCGTGCCAAGAAGGAGCATCCTCGGTGGACTGGAGTTAATAAGGCTTTTTGATGACTTGGCCTGGGTTATAGGGTTTGGTTTGTCGAAGTTGCAATGGATACGCGTGTATACAGCTGCCATTTGGATGGGAAATGATAGCCGACGGCGTATGCTTGGCTGTGAGGTAAGACAAAGACCCTGACTGCTTGACACGGGCCTCAGCATAGCCCCATTGATTTCTGTCTAGTTTTTATACTTGACCTAACAAGGTTGGTGGTCTTGGGTCAGCCCCAGCTAGTCTGGGGCCAAAATAGAACGTTGACTCAGATTAATCTCAAACATGGAGGCGGCCATCTGTCACCCCATGTCCCCGCACACTATAACAGCCATCCCACACCTCGTGGCATGAAGTCCTCTTGCATAATAATATAACTGAACTTCTTTTGGTGCTGTCCTTCCGGTGCATCCCCAATGGCTTGCAAACCAGTCCTCAGCGTAGGCGCATGGATCCAGGTTGGGTTTCGCATCCTCCTGTTCCTCTCCGCCATCACCCTCTTCGCCCTGACCGTCTACATGGCTGTGAGATGGGGCCCCATTCGTTCTCAGAAGATCTATCCAGCTGCAATCGCTGCTGTACGTATATCCTGGCTCTCAGCTCGAGTACAAAGAAAACGTTGTTTGCAACTCGGAGCTCACGTCGTGTTTTCTTTCATATTTAGGCAAGTCTCGCGATAATAATTGACATGGTCTCTCTGGAACTCCTCTGCTCGAAAATGTCCAAGATCCCCACGGTCGCCGGGATGGACGTGATCGTCCTAGGCGTGGGGATATACGGGGTAGTGTCGATGATGTTCAGCGATTATCACTATAGTGATTTGCCTGAGCCGCGGCCGACGGGATGGGAGTATATTGATGGTGTTACGTTTGCAATCAGTCTTGTTTTCATGTATGCAACGTGGTTTCGTCGACCTTGATCCTGGGTAAAAGATCCTTGGCTAACTGGTCCTCGCAGATGTCTGCGCGTGGTCGCATTGATTTTGGCGTGTTGTGCCCGTTGTGGACGACCGAAGAAGCCCAAGAAGTCGAAACAGATTGGACGATCGGATATCGCGATTGAGGGGGAGATCTCTGAGATGGCTACGAGTAAATAAAGAGACTATTCGAGCTGTTGCTATACTTCGTTGGGTCTATGTATGTGGGTTTATGTATGGTGCTCGCAAATTAATGGTTAATTCATGGAATACCCATAGCTTCCAGCAAAATTTGAATAGGTATTTCTAGCAGATTTTGGTCTTATCTAATTCAGTATCTCGTTTTCTTTCCATGTTTCATCGAATGAAAACGTCTTTTTTGAAGTATATGATGTTGGTAGATGTTGGTAGGATGTACAGCAGTTAGGATTCGAAGAACTACTGATTCCCCCCGCAACAAAGAAGAAGACTGACCTCTCCATGAATTCCAGACTTCGAGTCTCTTATTTTGTACAAGCTAAAGGAGCATCAAACTCTCACGAGTACTCTGTACATGGACATTGATAGAGAGAATGCACCGCCACTCCGCATTAACGTTATTCCCGACCCTCCGCCGGATCGGCCGCGGAAGTGGCTCAACAGGACGGTTGCTTCAACTCCCTATTATTTCATGCCAACAGCATTTCCCATATCCTCGAGGTCTGTTCCCTCCTCCAGGCCCAGTTGCTCCCTTCCCTATCTCGCTGGGATCTATTGAAACCTATTGCCGGATCGCTCACCCCTTGACACCCAACCCAACCGCGCAACACCCTCGATACCCCTTGTCGCGTTCGTCGAGTCCCCTCCACGCCCTCCGACCTAGTCCTTTCAGATCCGCAATGATTTATGCGCCATAAAAGAGCCCGCAATCAATCTGAACCGGCGATTTGACACCCCAACGAAAACGGCTGGATATGTTTATATGAAATCCGACCTGTCCTTACCGAACCCAGTCACTGTGCTGTCTTGCGATTATACTCCGTACGAACCAGTAAGCGGCAGAAGGAAACAACACCTCTATTGCGCCAAGGCAACCCAGACCGTCGATTTATCCCCGGTACTTCCACGATACATACACAGACTGCGCCGCCATGTCATCCATGCGAGGATTGGTTCAATTTATCGCTGACCTGCGAAATGCCCGGGCGCGCGAACTCGAGGAGAAAAGAGTGAACAAGGAATTAGCCAATATCCGACAGAAGTTCAAAGGCGGTAGTCTGAATGGATACCAGAAGAAGAAATACGTCTGCAAACTGCTCTATGTTTACATTCAAGGGTACGATGTCGATTTCGGTCATCTGGAGGCCGTCAACTTGATCTCGTCGCCGAAATACTCCGAGAAGCAGATTGGATATCTGGCTGTGACGCTGTTCCTGCACGAGGAACATGAGCTGCTGCATCTGGTGGTGAACAGTATTCGAAAAGATTTGCTAGATCACAACGAACTGAATAATTGCCTGGCCCTGCATGCTGTCGCCAACGTCGGCAGCAGGGAGATGGGGGAGGCGCTTTCGACGGATGTTCATCGTCTCTTGATTTCACCGTATGTCTGCGTACTCCTCGATGGTGGAATCACGACTAACTTCGCATAGCACGTCTAAAGCGTTCGTTAAAAAGAAGGCGGCGCTCACCCTCCTCCGACTCTACCGCAAATATCCCGGCATCGTGCAGAACGAATGGGCCGAGCGCATGATCTCACTCATGGACGACCCGGATATGGGAGTTACTCTATCGGTCACCTCACTGATTATGGCATTGGCGCAGGACAGACCAGAAGAGTACAAGGGATGTGTTGTGAAAGCGGCGATGCGATTGAAAAAGATTGTGGTGGACAATGATATCGCGTCAGACTACCTCTACTACCGTGTGCCATGTCCCTGGATTCAGGTCAAGTTACTGCGTCTGTTGCAGTACTATCCCCCGTCAGGTAAATCAGATCCCACGCATAGATACTCTGCATTCCTGCTAACACCACGCAGAGGATAGTCACGTACGAGAGATTATTCGCGAGTCCCTACAACAAATTATGCACGTCGCAATGGAGACCCCCAAGAACGTCCAGCAGAACAACGCCCAAAACGCTGTCCTCTTTGAGGCCATCAACCTACTGATCCACCTTGACAGCGAGCAAGCCCTCATGCTGCAGATTTCTTCTCGCCTCGGCAAGTACATCCAATCCCGCGAGACGAACGTGCGGTACCTGGGTCTGGAAGCCATGGTGCATTTTGCGGCCCGAGCCGAGACCCTTGACCCCATCAAAAAGCACCAAAACATTATTCTTGGCTCTCTGCGAGACCGAGATATCAGTGTCCGACGCAAGGGATTGGATCTGGTTTACAGCATGTGTGACACGACGAATGCTGGTCCCATCGTCAACGAACTACTGCGCTACCTCCAGACCGCCGACTACGCCATTCGGGAGGAGATGGTTCTGAAAGTTGCCATCCTCACAGAGAAGTATGCCACAGACGCCCAGTGGTACATCGACATGACCCTGAAATTGCTGTCGCTGGCCGGCGACCACGTCAACGACGAGGTGTGGCAGCGCGTGATTCAAATCGTCACCAACAACGAGGAACTCCAAGCTTACGCCGCCCACACCCTACTCAACTATCTGAAGTCGGACTGCCACGAGAGTCTGGTGAAGATCGGATGCTATGTTCTCGGCGAATTCGGACATTTGATTGCGGACAACGATGGCTCGAGCCCCATTGAGCAATTCCTGGCGCTCCAAGCCAAGATGATCACCAGCACCGACAACACTCGTGCAATGATCCTGTCATCCTTCGTCAAATTCGTGAACCTCTTCCCCGAAATCAAGCCTCAGCTGCTGCACATATTCCGTCTTTACAGCCACTCCCCTGACTCCGAACTGCAGCAACGAGCGTTCGAGTACTTGTCGCTGGCGACGCTGCCTTCGGACGACCTCCTTCGCACCGTTTGCGACGAGATGCCACCCTTCTCGGAGCGCGCGTCCATACTCCTATCCCGGCTTCATCAAAAGACCGCCGGCACCACCGAAAAGAAAACCTGGGTCGTGGGCGGCAAGGACGCTAATGCTGACAAGAAGGAAGTGCTCATGGCGCAGAACACGGGGCTCAAACGTACTTTTACCACGATCGTCAATGGCCACAAAACGGGCGCATCCGCTGGCGCCAACGGCAAGGCCTCATCCAGTGCGTCGGGTGATCTGGCTGGACTGGATCTCAGCGCTTCTTCTGCGCCGGCGCCGAACATGGCCAGCGCAGCGCATCTCACCCCGGATTGGGACATTGGATACAATCGCTTATACTTTGCGAATGAGGGTGTGCTTTTCGAGGATGCACAGATCCAGGTCGGCATGCGCTCGGAGTATCGTGGGCACATGGGTGTGGTGAAGATCTACCTCAGCAACAAGGCTTCGTTCCCCATCGGGTCCGTCACCACCACCGTAGATAACCCAGCAGCACCGAACCTGAAAATCGACACCAAGAGTCTTCCAGAGCCGTCCCTCGCGGCAGCCGGACAGACGCAGCAAACGCTCTTTTTCGAGTCGAAGGGCCCCTTCACTGAAGCGCCCACCATCCGTATCTCATATCTCGCCGGTGCACTGCAGGCCTACACCCTGCAGCTGCCGGTCCTGATGCATCGGTACCTGGAACCGTCGGCGCTGTCAGGCGAGGAGTTCTTCAAGCGGTGGCGGCAGATTGGGGGGCATCCGCTCGAAGCGCAGAACACGTTCGGTGTCCAGCCCCGGGCCAGGGATATCGGCGAGTCTTTCACGCGACGACTGGTGGAGCGCTTCGGCTGGAAGATCCTTGACGGGGTGGATCCGAACCCGAACAATATCGTTGGATGTGCGGTGTACCAGTTCACGACCGGAAAGACCGGGTGTCTTATGCGGTTGGAGCCGAACTACGAGAAAAAGGTAATTTCTTGTCGGGTGTATTCATTCCACTTTGTCTAGTATGATGGCTGACCATAGGTTAGATGTACCGAGTCACCATCCGAGCCACCCAAGAGGCCGTTCCACAGGCCCTGGCCAAACAGATGGAGCAGCGTCTTTCCCAGGGGAATCTCGAGGAGTGATTCGGGTCGCCCTAGTGGAAGTGTACGTAGGAGGGAGAGGTTAATACCTTACCAACATAGCTCGGTACATGCATGCATGGGTCGCGCGGTCTATATGTATGATGTTTGCGCCGAATTCTCATGTGATGTTCCTTTCGTCTTGTGATTTTATTCTCCGCTGTTCTTGGCCGGACGATGAGGTAGCGGTTATTGTATTTTATTGATATCATTGGTACATAAATCATGGTCGAGCCGTTAATACTATACCTGCATTTACATAGGTAGGTCCGAATAGAATATACCATACACTGGTTTAGCCAGGATTCAGCAGTTGATATGCATAACGCGCTATCTCCGATCAACAAAGCAATAGGAGACTCCAACCCCAACCCAGCAACTCCAAACAAAGTACCAGCCACAGACCCAACGACCAAAAACAAGGCATAGAGAAAAACGAAAAGACAGAAAAAAGGACAACCCCCTCCGCAACACATCCCGCTCCGACGACGACTGCAAATGATGTAACGATCCTTGCGTCGTCGCACCCGTGCCATTTCCTCGACCAGATCATCCAGATCCATATCCCCGTCGGACAATCCAGATCGGGTATCAGAGATCAGAACTAGTTGTCAGATATTGTTTTGTGTGCGGGTGCATGTAAGTGTTTAGGTGTAAGTATAAGTGTAAGTTTAAGTGCATGCGCAAGTGCTACATTCGACGAAGAAAAAGGGCAAACCCCCAGCCTCGACCCTCCATACGAGCTCATCAGCACGATGACTACCTAGTCGGGAATCTTCCAGCCTCGCTGTGCGCCCAGTTGATTGATTCTTGCCATAGCCCGGCCAAGCATCCTTCGTCTTGATTAGCTTTGTACGTCGGTACGTATCGGTCGTAGATTCTTGGCTGGGGTGGATGGCTTACCTATAGCTAGGTATGTATGTATAGAATGGGGAGGGTTGTATTAAGTGTACTGAAAATTCAATTCTGACGTTCTCTGGTCGTTCTGGAGTATAGATAGAAGTCGATAAGGTTGATGTCAGTTCCATACAAAGGTACCTACCAGGACTAGATCGGATCATGATTTGTCGACCAGTGAGATTCATCCGTTGCCGCTAGCTGATTGCATCTTATTGGTCGGTCGACAGTTCATTCAAAGTATACCTACCTACCTACCTGTCAGGACAAAGTTTGCCCGGTCGAATCTACTCCATCGATCGTACAAGATCAGGCTAAGATGATTGTGAACGATATTAAATTCTAGAATCATGAAATGACATGTCAATTGCACCGCGATGGTCGAACCAACCTATCAATAACTCGACCGAAGAAAACCGACAAAGGAAGCAAAATTCATCTCATAACCTCATACAAACAAGACAGATATCTCGCAACCACAATTCCTGCCATGCGAAACCCAACCATAAACTCCCAAACACCAGACCATGACTGACCTATTAAACGAGAAAAAAACCGTCCAACCAGGGAAATCTAATGCGCCTGAGAGGTATAGTCCGTCTCGAGATGCTCCACGGCAGCATCCACCTTCTCGGCCTTCTCGCAGGTGCAGGACGCAGATGGGCGCTTGCCGCAGGGACACGCCGAGCCGGTCACGGGGTGGTTCTCGCTGGCGGCGCGTTCACAGGTGCATTGGCCGGCGGGACGGGCGTCTGTAACCCCCGATCAGTTAGTCTTCGTCTCGAATGATACGGTGTGAGGAGAGAGGGTGAGGATCAAAGAAACGTACGGCAGGAGCAGCGAGCGCCGGAGATGGTGTTCTCGGTGGACGCCTTGTTGCAGCTGCAGTGCAGGGCGCTCTCTTTGCCGCAGGAGCATGTGGCTTGGGCGGCACAGGCGCAGGTGTTGTCGCCAGAGTTCTTGCAGCAGGTGGAAGCGGGGGTAACCATCTTGGCGGACTATCTGTCCAGTTGAAAGTAGGTCGGTAGGAGACTTGTAGCTGGGAGCTGGGAGCTGTGAAGTATGACGTCAAGCGGGCGAGGTGGTGGTGATCAATTCGGATGTTGCCGACGAGAGATGAACGTGCACGCAGAGAGATGGTGAGCGACGATCGGGGTGACAGTAATGGAGAGAAGGAGGCTTCAGACAAATGATGAAGAATGAAAGCGTAATATCGACGAAGGTCCGTGGATTATTTATACCAGACGGTGGGTGAAGATGACTCGCAGCCGCGTTCAACAGGCTGAGCAATACCTGTGCGCTGATTGGTAGAGAACGGGGCGCTGGCCACCTTACCTAAGCAGCGTGCCTGAAGTCTGACGATTTGCTGCTTCATGATTCGATCCGCTGCAACCTCACCCCATTGCTGACAGACTGTCTGGCCAATTCGGCTCTCCATCATTGGATCGCCACGACGAGCCCTGAGGAGGACATCCTTCCTGTCTGGGTCATCTCAAATCGCCTCCTTCTGACTGGCTCCCGGCCGTTTGGCTCTCAATCATCTGGACCATCATTGGCTGACCGGGAGGCAGCGATGAACGGTCCTACGTACTCCGGTAGGTACCTGTCTCCCACCTGGTGTCCATCTTAGCCCGGTTCTCTAAAAGGTCTCTAGCCAGCACATGGAGGAGCCGCGTTTTGAATCGGGTGGCGTCATCGCATCAGCATGGAAGCTTCCATGCATCGCAGCGGTGACACGCGTGACTCGGTCCGGAGTACAGTAGACACCTAGATGCAACAGCTCCCAGGCGCGCCAGAGTCTATTGTCCAATCCGCAAAAAATCGACTTGATGTCAATCATTGCCTGTACCTGTTCGAATTGCCGAATGTCAATATTCTCGTAGGATGACTTTTTCGAAAAGTCGCATGACTCGCATCATGTCTCGATCATGATACTCCGTAGTCTCTTCGCTCCTCTGTGCAAGCCCTCAAGATTCAAGCACACAAACGATCAGTATCCCGTAGACAAAACATCGAGGTCCCCACGGAGCTAGGTCGTTTGGGGATGGCGAGCACACTGGTGAGAGGAGAGGCGTAGAAGGTATCTATAGATCGGCCTGTCACTGGCTTGTCCTATTTAGGCTTAAGTCGACATGGCAACCCATACTCTTACATGTCCATCTAGAGAGTCCCAGGTTGAACATGATCTACCTTCCATGGATCAGGTGGGTAACAGTCTTGAGAGGACGTGCCAACCATTTCATCCAGACTATCTGCCAATGATAAACGTCGTCCTCGTGGTGTCGTGCAATCTTTGCCCCTTGGAAAAGATCGCTGAAGAGATCTACACTACAAGATTGACATCACGAGATCAGGAGCAACACACCAAATCAAGCAACATTGACTCGTCATGCTAAAAGACCAAGTTTCAAAAGTAATGTTATAACAGAATATATGTCCCAGAAACCCATCGACTAGATCAAACCTGCTAGGAGAGTCAGTAAAACGAAGAAATACAAAATCCCAACGACGCACAAATATCAATACAAAAAAGAGGCAATAATGAGACACAACGCCGTATATGTCCATCCATCCAACCTGCACAGAATTACAAGTTCGCAATGCAAACACGGTTTTCCTCCTCGCTGTCTGTCCGTCGTTGAAATGAAGCCGAGCGGATCTGATAAAAAAAAACATTAAGAATAGGTTGAGTAGAGCATCCGTCGTATCGACCGGCATGCTGGTGGGCCGTCTCATCGAGGAAAGTATAATATATATAGAAATCGGCCATGATAAAGGGCAAACACGAAATGCTGTGCGGTGCTGTGCTGTTGGGGTCCTCTCCCACGCTGAAAAATCGATATAAACAGGTTGATAATGGCGATGGTAGAGCGAAGAGGGGAGATCAGACAGAGACTCCGGAGATTAGATGTAGTTGGCGTATTCGAAAGCCTGATTGCCAAACTTGGCCCGCAACGGGTCACCCATCACGGGAGCGGTGCTGTTCATACGGTCCTCGCCGGCGCTGCTGGCGGCTGCGTGCGATACGTTGTTGCTGTCCGAGGGGAAAGATGCCGGAAGGCTCATGCTGGAGGCGTTGGCTTGGCTGTAGGGGATGGCGGTGTTCATGCTATACGGGTGGTGTTCGTACGAGTAGGGGCGGTATTCTGCGGTTTCTGAGACGGGCACCGACGGGATCGCCGGCATATGTCGTCCATGCTGCAAATGCGAGTTCATATCCATTCCGAAACCCTTCGGGGCGGGCATCGTCAACGGAGACTGATAGTTATGTAATTGCTGGTCTGGGAGTTCAACGTCAGCCGTCTGCATCTAAATTGGGCCCTTAAATGATAGCAAGAACGTACTGTGATTCTCCATACTATATGGCATATGTGAATCTGGAGGCCCTGTGGGCGATACCGATCCCTCCAGTTGGCGATGTTGGTCATATCCGACTACCATGCCGTTGGATGGCCGGCCCATCACATAATCCATCGGTCGTCGTCCATAAGGCAGGCCAGGGTGAGCGAGAGGCTCCCCTGGCCGTGGATATCGACCAGGGAAATGCAAGCTAGTGTTGTAGGAGGGCTCGGAGAAGCTGCTCGATCTCGGGAAGGGAAACGCGTTGCGATTTCTTTGAAGAGTTGACATCGGGGCGGCTGGTCCTCGACCAGCAGCGGCTGAATATGCCTCGAGGTGTCGATCCGGGCCCGCAGGGAATCCATTTCCGGTCGTGGACGCGGAACTCAGTGGGGAAATCACATACTCATCATCATTCAATCGTGGAAGTCCATCTGTCAGGAGCATCTGAAGATCGTTAGCTTCACTTTGTACGGGCGGCTCGTAGGAAATCCTACCGGTGCATCTTTGCCATCGAATGGGGTTCGTAGCACTTGGGTCGTATCGAAATCATCGGGCAGCGCCCGAGATTTGAGCATGCGTTCGCGATCGTTGCTTGTCAGACGCTTCAGTTTCGCTCGTCTGTGGCGACGTTAGTAGGCAGGAGACAGGTCATCTATCGACAGTGAACGTACCGATTCTGGAACCAGACTTGAACTTGACGAGGAGTCAAGCCAGGAATTTCTCGAGATAATCGTTCGCGATGTGCCGCATCGGGATGTGCTTGTCGGGTGAATTCACTCATCAAGAACCGCGTTTGATTGTGAGTGAGTCTGTCAAGACGTCAGTTTCCATGTTCAACTACCCTGGTCGAGGACAACACCCACCGGAAGCGCTTCATCTTTTTCTTATCGTTCTTCGAATCTAACGCTCGCTTTCCTGGAGAACCTGTTCCTTCGTCTGAGGAGGCTATAGAATCGCCGTGATCTTTGTCGTTCTCTCGGGCCAGTTCGTGGTCCTCTTTCTTGTACCCCGGGCTGGTCGCCCGTGGAGTCCTCGGACTCCCACCGACTAGAGGAGCCGAAAAGACCGGCTCGCTATGGTTGAGTTTATCCAGTCTCATCCGGGATAACGACGGGTTGCTGTCAACCTCTGCGGTCCGGTGTTCCGCGTGGTGCAGGCGAATCTCACTGCCCGGATACTGCATTGACCCGGAGGCCCCCGTAGGCGCCGCTGTGATGAAGGCATTCTCAGCCTTCAACACCGCGGGTTGCATCATGGCCGGGGATGTCTTTCCCGACGGATCGTCTCTCTCCCACGGCCGGGGGGATCGCGGTGGGAAGACCTTGGACTTGGGGGAGATCTGTTCGGTGTTCCAGGCACTCGTCGGCCAGTGATTCGTGATGGCAGACAGATGGGATGTTGATGGAGGCGGTAAGGAAGACAACCAGGCACACGGTCCACTGATTGACATGGTAGAATATTAAGAACCCTACTCCATGTACGTATGGCAGCAGGGAATATGGATGGAAGGCAAGAGTAGGTGGATGAAGAGTGGATGGTCTGTATCGTCCAACGTGGGATGGGATATAGACCGTGAGCTGCGACAAGGATGGGGGCGCAGAAAACCAGGGAGGTTGAGAGAGAGAAAAAGAAACCCGGACGCTACCTGAAGTAGTCCAGATCGCTCAAGCCGCAGAAGTTGGAGGCACGACGAAGGGGGAATAGGCCCAGGCAAGGAGATACGCTCTCAGTACTCCGAGGGATGAATAGACTATCCCGGTTGACCGCGAACGAACAACACCAGCAAGGGCTCTCACCCGGGGACTCTGGGTTTCTTTTAGTCACCCACGTTCTCCCTTTTTTGACACTCCCTGAATGATCTCTTCAGGGCGATCAAAGGAGAACTTCAGACTCCGCTAAGACCAACGGCCAGCGGCAAAGAGGGTCGATCCCTCTATTGGGTCCTGGATACGGCCGGGGGGGGGCTGCCGGGATGGTGGGTAAGAGGTTATAGAAGAGATTAAACAGTGCTTAGCCAAGGGGGGAAAAATAAGAATAAAAAAAAATACCCCCAGGGAAAATAAAAAATAAAAAAATAAAGACCACGGCAGTGAAAATAACTGTTCAAAGGATAGGGGGGGAAGGGGGGGGTGAGGAGGACGAGAGAAGACCAGTCCTGAACACGCTCGGAGAGTGGTCCACCGGATCTTCCACGTTGGCCACCGAAGGCAATGCTAGGGATGCAACAGGACAGGGAAACGAAGGAACTCTCGCGCGATGACGAGGGAATCACGGTGGCCGGGAAGGAATGACTTGCACGGAGGATGCTTGATACAGGGAGCTAATCCAAACGATAGGCAGATACTAGATGCTAATGCGGAGAAGAACTTAAAATGAAAACGTATAGAGCAAAGAGCAAGGAA
>RHLO01000343.1:0-54096 GCA_003719415.1 Aspergillus olivimuriae | reverse complement strand
GGGGGGAAGGGGGAAGGTGGTCGGTTGCGTCGCAGTGTCGCGGTTGTTGATGGATCGTTGAAGTTGGTGGGTTTGTTGGCAGCGGAGGTTCATCATCATCGGGGGCGCAACCTCAGGTAAGCAATCCTGCACACCCCGTACTACGAACGACCTTCAACATACATCCAGGTCTGTCCGGGCGCGCAATTCATTCTCTCCTCAACCAAGTCACTTCCGATTTACCTTCTCAATTGCCAACGGACTGAGAATCGTCTTCCCCTATTCCCCTATTTCGGACCACATCACGTCACATGTCCTGAGCTTGGCTCCGGTAGCGCCGCTGGGAGTTATTATTTACAACGCAACAGCGAAACAAACGTATAGTACAAAAGAAAAAGATCCAATTCCAGTAGACGCCGTGATTCCATGCAAGCCGATATGTCTATATGCATTCCCAGATGCTGCGCAAGGAGGATGATGCGCCCACACACTCACTTGAAGCCTTTAGGTCCATCCCCATAGAGGGCGCTCTTCGTTCCCCCAAAGGATTCGCTGCGTTTGGTCTTTGGTCGCAGCCCGAGCTCGGACAAGTGGCCCCAGATGCGATCATGTCGCCGCTCCCATCGTTTGCGCCGGTCTTCCAGCTCATCTTCCGAGGCGCGCCATTTGCTCTTGAGAATCCGCCGGATCGCTTCGGGGGAGACCTGGAACTGCTCCGCCAGGACGGGAGTTGTGAATCGGTCCGGCGCAACCGAATTCAGATGTCGGATGCCTTCCACTGCATCGGGGGAGAGCTTTTTGGGAGGATTCCACCCTTCCTGGAACTTTTTCTTGAGCGCATCTTTTTGTATTTGCCAACCTTCTTTCTTCTTCGGTTTAAAGCCCAAGCCTTTCTGTTCCCTGTCCTTGCGTAGCTTTTTACCGGTGGAATCGGTTGCGCTCGTAGGTATGCGTTCCGGCTGAGTCCTGGTTCGACGCTTTGTCGGTCGTGGTGTCTCTGCTCTAGGGGGGGAGTCGTTCGAGGGATCGATCGTATCCGTCAGCTCCTCTATCGGTACATCTTTGGGCGTGTTGGTGTCTGTTTTCGACGGTTGGGAGGTCGCGGAGGCGGCTCCGGTCGAGGTAGTAGCCTTTGTAGATGATAATGTGACCGATGAAGAGAATGTATGCGGAGGACTCGTACTGAATCGTCGGATGGGATATCTGCGAGCAATGATCGGGGATCTTTGTTGGGACAGCAGCCGGAACTCGGAGAGCTCAAAACGAAAGACGTTTCGAAGGACGGTGGGGAAGGCGAGCGCTGCTGAGTGGGCACAAAAAGGCCCCATATCGAATACCTCTGCCGATATGGCGATTACGCAGGAAAACGGTGTGATAGTACACGAGCGTCCGACGTTGGAAGGTGTCGGAGAATCTCGAAAAGATCCCGATCTGCTGCCTAAGGCACTTATATCACGTGCCGTCATCGATAAGCTGGTCGATGTATCTAGCCAGCACGAAGTAGGGAGAATCAACCCAATTTCCACAATGATTCATGAATAGTGTAATTCTGAGTACTTTCACAAGGCTTGACTCTGTCAGATCAGTACAGTCTTTATGATACCCGTTCCATTGGCTGTAGAACCAGATCGGGATCACCAGCAGTGAAAGATATATATTTCATCGTCTCTCATAGAAAGCTTCCGATTATGGCCAGTCAAACTGACGCCCCTCTGAAGTACCGCAATATCACACAACACGCACCTATTTACTGAAGATTGCAATTTACGCAGGTGTTGTAAGGCTGCCCTGTTGAATGCGCTGTGGTATGATCCGGCCGGCTGTAGTCCACAAGCTGCCAAGCGGAGCGAGGCTAATCGCCTTGTAAAGTATTGAAGAACTACCTAATTACGGAGTAGTTAAATACAATACTACAAATACGTAGGCATCTTTTGATTGTCTCTTTTTAATTTCAGATTGTATTTCAAGACCGTGAATGGAAGCTCTGTGCCTGATGTATACATCCTCCGTCACGGGAGTACTTCCTCTCCGACTGGTGACCAACCCATCCACTTCACTCCTCTCCTGCACAGCATCCCCTTTCCCCGTCCCCCATCACGCCTGCATGTGTCGCCTCTTTTTTTTGTCCGACGGTGGGACATGCGCTGGCCCAAGAATGAGAGTCCCTTTGCCCCTTTCCCAGCGCAAGGATAGATTGGCGTCTCCCCACATCGGTAGGGCCACTGCGTCCGCTGTGGTCGATCCACCTCGACCGAAAAAGCAAAAGGTCAACCCCCGGGCTTTCCAACCAACAAAGAGAGATGACGCTGACGTTGTTGACCTCAGCTCGTCCTCGATCGGGCCTCTTCCTTCTCACCCTCACCACCATCATCACCACTGTCGCTCCCGAACCTCGTCGAGTTTCTCCCTGGTCGGAACATATCCGATCCACCGCGGTGGGCCGGCCAACACCTGTTCCTCTCGGCACTGGCATTTAGGTTGGACGCCTACTAGAGCGAGTTAGCTGAGGAGAGATTGACAGTCCGATCCTATCGTCCCCATCCGTTCGGTGCACCAATCGCTGCTCTCTCCGCTAGCTGGAATGCTCCCCCCCAGTGAAGCTCGAGCTACCTGCTGAGAGCTCCCCGCTGCTCCTACTCCGCCTCCTGCTCCTGGATTCCTGCCTTCGTTCTCGCCGCACCTTGTCCATTCCTTTCGCGTCGCTCCTTTCGACCCTTTGTTTTGACTGCCTTCGATCTCGTTCTCGTTCGTCACGTCGCCTCCTCTCCCGCCTGCGTCCCGATCTGCTCCATCATACCGGTTAAAAAACCTTCTCACAATCGAGCATCAGACCGACGGCTTCTTGTCCGTCACCTCTCTTTCTCTGGCTCACAGCTCATTTCCTGCGTTTTCCGTATTCTTCCTTTTCTCAGCGCATTTGAGTTCGGCCAGTTTGCTGGATCCTACCCGACGTGCAGACAGCCTCTTCCGTCGACCACTCCCTTCCACAAATGCGACCAGCCATCACTCGGGACTCTGGGGATCGTGAACCAACCGACATCCATCCTTATCCCTGGCGGTGATGGCGTATCACTCGTCAAGCATCAAAAGCAAGTCAGCTGCTCCCACCTCGTCCTTGCGAATCACACCCTCCAACTCGCCCAGCCTCCGACCTCCGCCGCGAACCCCCAACAGAACCCCTCAATACCAATCGACCCTGTCGCTTCGCACCGTCATCGGGACCACTACGACAACACCCAATGGCTTCTCCAGTCACGACCAGAGCCGGTCCTTTGCGCTCTGTGCCGGATCGGCTGCAGTCCTGGCCGAGTTGGACGAAGATCACAATGTGAATCAACGGTTCTTCAGAGCGCGTCCTTCAGTGGCGAGTGTCAACCCAGTGACCTCCTTCTACAACCAGTCCACCCCACCAACGACCCCGGATACACGTGCGCGTTCGCTTTCCGGAATGAAGCAGGGCCCGAATGGCAGTGCTTACAACTGCTCGTCGTCCGGCGAATTGGCGGATACCGGGAGTCCCAAAGCTTGGTCATCGAGGGAACGGGTGAAAGCAGTTACCAGTGTCGCAATCAGCCCGAATGGACGGCTTTTAGCTGTCGGAGAGGTGAGTGGAGGTCGCCCCAACTGATTGAGCCGCCCGTATGTCGCTGATCCGTGAAGACTGGATACAATCCCCGAGTCATGATTTTTTCTACCGCGAAAGATGCTCCGTCCGATGTCCCTCTTTCCATCCTCAGTGAGCATACATTTGGGGTGCGCAGTCTGTCTTTCAGTTCAAATTCACAATACCTGGCCACTCTGGGCGATGTGAACGATGGATTCTTGTTCGTTTGGGCCGTCAACCTCAAGAATGGGTCGGCGAAGTTGCACTCGACCAATAAGTGCACCTCTTTCGTCCGCGACATGTGCTGGATGGGTCAATCATTAATCACGTAGGTTTGAACTGTAGGTGCATGGGCCATGCCTTTCGCTAACGAAATTCCTAGGGCCGGTGTGCGGCACGTCAAAGTATGGAGGCTGCCCGATGCAAGACCTGGTTCGCCCTCCAAACCCCGTACAAATGGTGATCTAGCTCCCAGCACGCCGGGCCTAGCTCCAAAGGCACTTTCGGGGAGAAACTGTTTATTGGGCTCATTGGCGGAGAATACATTTACCTGCATTGCCAGCATCTCAGACCACGAAGCCGTACTCGGCACTGATGCGGGCGCTCTGTGTCTTCTGGATGACAAGGGATTCTCCCAGAAATTGTCTCTCGTGCGGTATGTTGGTTTCAGCATTAGCTCTGTGACACTTGAGTCAGATCGTTCCTGCCTATGGATCGGTGGCAGAGACCAACGCATGAAAAGCCTTTCGATCGAGGCCTTGCGTCCATCCGCAAGGGCATCACCTACTGAGACGTCCCGACCACCTTCCCAGGAACGAAAGAGCAAAGAACCGACGATAACTTGCATGGGATCGCTGATATCCCACCTGGTCACGATTGATTCCACAAAAGCGATCCGCATCTACCCCATGGACACATTGACTGGCGATGACGAACGGACTTTAGCTAAAACAACCATGACGGCTCATCGAGACGCGGTCCTCGGCATTGGATCCTTGCAGACTCCGAATGAGTGGGATTCCAATTTCTTTACGTGGTCGTGCAAGGGAATGGTGAACTTCTGGAACATCGAGGGGAAATGCCAGCACTCAAAATCAATTCTTCTTGAACAACTTCCGGCCAATGATAGCGATCATTGCAATGAACTCAAGGTTATACGTGCTACAAAACATGTGGATTGCTTCGTGTCTGGAGACAAATTTGGCGTTCTCCGGTATGTCCCATACTTCGGAAGCATTTCGTGACAGCTTTAACACGCTTCTTAGTGTCTTACAAGGAAATTCAATGTCATGCTTGAATGCGGTCCGCGCCCACGGAGGGGAAATCACGGATATTGCCCTGCATTCAGATTCGAACTCCTGTCTGATAGCCAGCTGTGGTCGTGATCGTATGGTCCAGTTATTCCAACGCACCCCAGATAATCTCCACTTGATCCAAACCATGGACGAACACGTTGGAGCTGTGAGCCAGCTCCTCTTTGTCAACAACGGCGAGAAGCTCATCTCCTGCTCCGCCGATCGCACAATTATCGTTAGAGACCGGGTGTCCAGGGACTCTGATGACTCAACAGCAACTGCTTACTTGATCACAAAGGTGATAAGATTGAAAGCGTCGCCCGTCTCCATAGCAATATCTGCCGAAAGCATTGACACGCTTTTTGTTTCGACCGTGGACCGTTGTATCCAGCACTACGATATTGGTACTGGCCGACAAATCCAATCATTCCGATCCGTCGATTCGGAGTCCAGTGACACGGTGGTGATGGGCGCTTTGTCCATAGCCCCAGGAACTCCAGGAAGCCCTAGATTACTCGTCGGCGTATCGTCAACGGATAAGTCAGTCCGCGTATATGACCTGGATCGGGGTGTGCTGCTCACTGCCGAATTTGGACATACGGAGGGTGTCAGTGATGTGTGCTTGCTAGAGTCCGATCGAGGCTCAACGGGGAACCCTACTATTCGTACCCTTGTCAGCTCCGGGATTGATGGAATTGTGATGATATGGAACATATCTGTGCAACCCCAACAATCTCAGGACATTATTCTTATCCCTCCCAAGGAAGAGGATATGCCTTCTGAAGAGTCCACACTTGCCCAACCACCTTTACGCAAGATATTATCACGCAACGAAATAGTGGGATTTCAACGTCCAGACACCCTAGCTGTCACACCGACGCCTGTGCGAGAGTACTCGCCACCATTGGTGCGCAAATTATCCAAGCTCTCGCTGGGCCCCTCAAGCAAACATGAAAGCCCATCACCTTCCACCCCTCCCTCAACTTCGACCCGTCATACCTCTCTCTCGAGCTCTCGTCTCTCTAGGATCCACCGGACGCCTTCGCCAGCGAACTCACATTCCTCCCCTGCCAAGCGAACTGGCCACTTAACAAACGGCACTCGACGCTCTTCCCTCGATTTTCGATCCCATCGGAACCGAAACCATGGCAAAAGTGAATTTGGCAGCTTAGAAATGTCGACAGAGCAGGTATGTCGCACGCTCAGAGCATACCGAAAGAAGCTCAACGGCTCGACGGAGCATATTCATGCACAGAAAGAGCTGGAGCGGGAGCTCAGTCTGACCCTGCGCATCTTGAATTCTCGCAACACCAGTTGTGGACCTGCGAATGGTGAAGCCGAGACAGACAGCAGCGGCAAAGAAAACGACAAGACCATTGCGGTTCCTCCTATACCGGATGAGCCGGTGCGCGTAATTAAACGTCGGGCTCCTTCGACGCCAAACCTACGACAGAAGGCTGCGTCTAGGGTTTCCCGGCGTTGCTCGCTCGATGCATCTGGGAAGCCCATTCCGTCTATGTCTCATCCTTCGTTACTTTGATTTTCTTCTTGTGCTTATTCAAGACAGACAGTCTCTCTTTCTCATTGCTTTTCTTTTTCTTTTCTTTTTTGCTTCAGCATTGCGGGTGTCAACGGTTTACTGGGGGTTATCCAGTTGATGTCTCGCGCCTTTCCAGCGAGGATATTCACAGCAATCAGGTGTATGGTGCATACATCTCTAATCATTGTCAAGTTTTGTTTGTTGTCGGGGGAACCGGGTCATGGGAGTTTCAGCCACCGGTATTGTTTCTGCAGGGATCTTTCTGCCCTTGGATTCGGTTATACGGCACGGCGTCTTGTCCATTCTTTTTTACTCTGTTATTCGCTGCTCACTGGTTTGAACATTCTAATTATTCTTAAATGATACCCACACTTTGCTACGGGCCTGGGAGATGTCCTGGTCTGTGGCCCATTGCAGATAGCTTGATCTCGGATTCCTGCTTTGCGCACCTCGAAGCTGATATGCAACATTCTCACATACCGTTTTCGTAACTTCTCAGAAGATAAGCGCTCACAGATCTACAAGTACGTGTTGAAAGTTGCTTATAGAGCGATCTATACGCACCCGATATCCCTCAGCTGCAACCTAACTTCCCATGCTTCACCCGTAGTAAGCTTCCCAATCTCCCATTATCACCTCCCACATCCGCCAATGATATTGCCTTTTGTGCCCAGCGCCGACAATCATCATCCGCGGACTCAACATACAGGTCTACAGCATGATTGAACGCCACCGTCGCAAGCCACTCGATCTCATCGGCCGGATACCAAGATGGCGTATCTTTTTCTCCCTGAGATAGGGAAAGTGCTTCTTCCAGGACCGACTCTGCAAGACTGTCATCTTTGGCGTCTAGTGAGACCTGAAAGAGGATGTGCAGGTAGCGGGGGAGAATTGCCTGTGCGACTGGAGGGTTTGCGCAAAGTGAAGGAGAAGCGTGGAGGGAGCGTAAGAGAACCTATTGAGCTTAGGTTAGTTCGTGAATTCGGATTCCATTGTCTATTGTGAGATGGCTTCGGCTGATAAGGGAGCTTTTTGTATGGTTAAAGACGTACTTTCACTGTCTTTGCGGTGTGTGAATGAGGTGCCTTGGAGCGAAGAATGAGGTCGAGAAACATGGATGCGAGTTTATCGGTTAGGATTGGTCTGGATTCACAGATTGTTTCCGCGGCGGCGGTCCAGTCACTTAGCATGAGGGAGGCTTCAAGGTCAAAAGAGAGGATGAGGCGGTGCTTTTGGATGTTGTTGTTCTTTGGGTTGGTAGATGTGGTTGTTATTGGCTTGTGTATGTTTTGGATGGTGGTACGGAAGCGCCGGGTGGATTCGAGTACTTTGGTATAGAGCCTCTTTTGCTATACATTTGATTAGAGTATTTCCTTCAACGAGGTGAAACTCTGGATAGATATACCTGAGTAGACATGACTGTTTGTTTCCGGGCGTCTGATATGATTGTAACTGCCCTGAGGAAGTCGTTGTTCAGATATTGTTGATGTATACGAAGGGTGTCTTCCACGGTAGATGCTTCTTGCTGCCATAGACCCAGGAACTGACAATGTCAGACGAGGGTGAATGTAAGGAATATGTCATATACAAACTTTATAGTCAAGATCCAGGAACTTGACCACAAGCTCTGGTTCGTGTGACTTGTGTGCTTCCAGTGCAATAAAGTATGTCTTCTGGGCAAGCCAGCCATGACTAATGGTGGAGTGCAGGGTCTCTCTTTCTGCGCAGGCTGCTAGGTAAAACATTTATATGGATAGAAGAGCATGTGAGCATGAGATTATTTTACCATTTTCAAGCACATATAGAATCTCTGTCATTTTATCTCCTGTTTCATTGCGAGAATCGAGCTGGTGTGCTAAGAGACATATCACGTGTCTGCTCTCCTTTAGTTTGATATATTCTTATGAGGTTAGAAAACATACTGGAAGAGATTTCCAACAATTTGTCTTTGCGATTGGCAAATACTGCACTTGGAAAGAAGGACCTCAAGGCCTTTGACGGCTGTTACATGGTTATTTTCTTTGAGTGCATCGGATGTACAGGCGACGAGGTGAGCAAAGCTTTCAGTTCCTAGGTCGCAAAGCCACTCCAGGTATATTGAATCTGTAGCTCCAGTCAGATACAAATTTATCTCCCGCAATCAACCTACCTAGTGACGAGTTATCGCGTAGTGCGAGTTTGTGCATCAAGTATAGTGTTGACGGGCAGCTTCGGAGGTTCTCAGATAGCTTATCGAAGATCTTATGTGCTTGAGTTGAGTCCGAGATATTCAAGGAACTGACGACCATTTTCCTGCTCCAAGTCAGTCATATAATCTGATAAGAGTCCGTAGGACCAACCTAAGGAACCTGGCGCGGTTCCCTGAGCTGATTTGGAAAAGTGATTGCCCTAGAACAACAATGCACCACTTCACCGCGAGACAATGGTCTCCGACTAATATTAATGAATCGATATGCTTCCAAATCACCTGGTCATTGTCAGCTCTAGGAGTTTGTGTTTCGTGGGCTGCTTATACAATGAGACACGCATGAGACGTAGTTTCAGATATGCTGTCGTATCCCGAGTCTTTAAGCCTTTCAAAGATATCCTGGATAATACCAATTGGGCCATCTGAATGCTTGACGTCCTGTAGGGCCCAGAAAATAGTGAGGAGGCCACGCTCAATCCAATCTTGGTTTTTGGAAGGTCCAAGCTTGTTGAGGACAAGCTTTCTCAGCGTCTCAAAAGGAGCGGCCGAGCTGGCAACTATTAGCAGCATTCTAATAAAATATTTGAACTTACTTGTGATATCTGAGCTTCTGGATGTAATATAGCAATCTGTTCAAGCCGTCAAGATAGCTGCTATAAGGAGCTTCAGGAGCAGCCTACATTCGCAGATGGTCAGAACTGGAGTCTGCCATATCAATAGCGGAGGATACCACTAAACTCCTTAGATAGTGTCATTATGAATCAGTCAAGTGTGTTTACCTATGGAATACTCCTGCCAATTTGGTTGTTCTTCTTTGAGAATGGCCTCCAGCTGGAGCACGAGCGATTGGAATGTAGTCTCACACTCCTGCAATGTGATTAGGACAGATGACCGTTTCACGATTATAGCCACCATACAGTCTTGAGAACTTTCAAAGCACGCCACAAGGAATCCTTGGAAAAGCCGTGCGCACAATGAAGATTAGCTCTGACTGAGAGTCATTAGTGTAAGCACCAGGCTGCGATAATAACTAGCATACCGATCTGCTGGACAATAAGGTATTTCTGGTTCAGGCCCAGACAATTCTGTGTTGCTTCTTTAGCAGCGGCACCCCATGCATCCAGGGCCCTTTCAGCCCATTTAATCGCTAGTTCATGCTGGGTAGACGACAGTGCCAGATTTCCTAGCCGGTAGGAGACCTTCATAATGAAAGTTTGATCTTCCGTAGTTCGTGATGTTGGAACCTGGGAATAGAGATGATCCGCGATATCTGGCCTCTCCTGAGCCCACGCCTTGGATTGTTAGCATAGATAAACTATATACAGCATTGCATATATAGATTATACCAATTGTATCCGAGACATGTAGTATCGGACAAGCAGGGATTGTGATTTCGTCTGATCTGCTTTGGCTTTTGACTTCTCTAATGTATTCAACTGCAAGGCAATGATCTCGACGATTTGTTGAGCTAAGTCAAGCAGACCACATTCTTGCTTCAGGATTAGCGCTTGGTCTAGAGATTGCTAGCAGTAGACCGTACTCATGCATTCATCGATTGCACTAAGGGCTATTTCAATGATTCTCACGATCCCTGAAACCAGGGTTGGTAATAAGCCTAGTCCTCTTCAAATTAGACATACTCACCTAGTTCATTACTTCGTCCAGAAGCTTCGATCATCCCATAGGCAAGGGTTCTCACTAGGAGCTGCGTATCAGTGTGGTAGTCCTGGGAAGAAAGTAAAGGTCGAAGACCACCTTGGCAGATATGCCTCACAAGAGACTGGCCCAAAGGCAATGACTTCAACTCCGTACAAGTATTCCATAGAGAAACTCCTTCATCATCTAACTGGCGACGACTAGAAACGGAGGGGATGACTTCGAACAAGGGGAGTCGGGATGTATATTCATTGAGTGAATGGATGGAGATGTCGCTGAGGTTACTAGGAGGAGTGGCAAGATCACGAAGCTCATCGCGAAGTCTTCTAGAAAAGCCTATTCAAATTCTGTGAGTGGCCATACGCGAAGATAATAACTAAGTCACCGCTGATGGAAAATGATTACTCAGGAGTTCTTGGATGCGGTTCTTGAGACCGTCGGATGGCATTGTTGAGGTTCAAGACATGGAGCTTATTGGTTGTGCTTTCAGTTGATACAATTTGTCACAATTAAAAGCCCGACACGGACACAAAGTATGGGCCGTCGCGAGCAATGATCTTTGGGGGTAGATAGATGTACGATGGTTGTTGCAGGTTGAGGAAGGAAGCAGACATCAAACCACCTGACCAGGCTAGTCCACATTCATCCGGTCACTATGGCATACCTCATTCAACTACAAACAAGACATCAAGGGCATATACAGTGCACTCCCTCTACCATTGGGAATGTATAGAGGACGAAAGTTTGTACAGCTCCCAAGACAGCAAGAACCACAGAACGAGAAATTTTAGCCTTCCAGAACCAAACATAAGGATATAATATGTACCAGAGTAGACAGCAAAGAACCCAAAGCGCCATTCGTGAGAAGAAGAAGCAGCAGATCAACTTGATTTCCCTTGAGAGGGCAAGAAGTTTCCTACTATAAGGGAAGGACTGCAGAAACGTCAGCAAGGGCCACAGAGACGATGTGTTCACAGCCCAACAAAGACTTACATGTTATGGTTATCTCTTCGTATCGTAAAGGAGAAACAGCAGGAGATTCCATCGTTAGGCAAATTTGATGTAGGATTCTTGAGTGTGCAGCTTGTAAGCATGGCCTTTTGAGTATTGTCGAAAGCGATGGCTCCGAACTTCTCCCAATAGCTCACGAGCTGATCCTCCACGATGATTTCATGGATCGCAAGCTTGCCCTAAATCACGGCAGATATTAGCAGCATATCCAAAGCTGGCTACTAGTGATGTCGATGGACAAATGATGCTTACGTCTCTCAAATTTTCGATGGGAACACCGATCAACTCGGCCATCTCCTTATTACCACGGAAGATCTCACCCGTTCGTCGCCAACAGCAAGCCGGAATGGCCATACTGGCAAAGACACGGTCATATTCCATCAGGCTGCGCTCGAACCACATTTCCACCAGAATCAGTTCAATGTCGGTCAGACTCTGCATTCTTTCTCGAAACTTCGGCCGGAACTTGTCGAGTTGACGCAGAATCTTCTGGCGAGACACTTGCTGCAGATTCTTCTCCATGTATTGGTTGAGTCGGGCGTAGCCTTTTACGTAGTTGAATGGCCTCAGAAGACCAGCATCGTATTTGGCTTTAAGAAGCTTGTTCATCCGTTCCTCCGGAGGATCCGATCCTGATGGATCTGCAGCCGTCATATAGTATGTCTCCCGAGCCTTGTCGTTGACCACTGTAGGTGCAGGCAGACCTTGAGCCTGTTCACCTGGAGCCTGCTGGCCCTGTGATAATTGGTTCGGTTGTTGGGACTGCTGGAGGAGTGACGAATTGGCGCCTCCGCTGAGAGTGGCCATGGAGTTGATCAACGTCGGGTCAGAATATATACTATGCATATCGTTGTTTTGAAACATCGCTCCGTCATCTAACAGACTACTGCTGAGAAAGTCGCCCAGCAGGTTGTATTCATTCGTAACTTCATGGGCGTTGAACATGTACGAAGGGTGGAAAGTGTGCATGTCCTGGAATTGACTCTGGCCTCCCACCCACTCATTGTAGCCTAAGACTGCTGGGATCGGTTATTAGGGCACTGGAGCATCCGTTTCTTTCGGTCAGACACCTACGTTGATGCGAATTAGGCCCCATCGACTGGCCCGACGAGGAGGGGATGTTCCCGTGCTGCACAGAGCTCACAGACGGCGGCAAGGCATCGGGTACGATTTGCTGACTGGCAGCATCTTGAACTTCGACGTTTCGAGGCATACTTGGAAGCGGAGTCGCAAACTCATTGTTAGGGCGGGGGTCTTCTTCGGCAGCCGACAGCTCGGGCTCGTTTCTCGACCGCTTCGACGGCTCGCGGGGTTCGTCGTGGCAGAGATGGCCAATATTGCGCTTGATACAACGTGTGCAGGGTCGTTCCTATATGTTGGGAACAAGACATCATGTCAGTCAGCAATGCGGCTTCTGGAAGGCTGTCTGTTCCCGGTTTCACGAGGGAGAAAAGTTCAGGAGGGTCGTACCGAGTCGCAGGTCATATGCTGTGACACAAGGCGCAGGACCCTCTCGTCAGCCAATGTATCCTATAATTATTTGTCGCTGGGGGTTCCAGAACCGCCACTTCTCGCACACAAACCGAAGAAGATCCGGTGAAGCAAGGAGGTGGGGGTGAGGGGGATTTCATGAGAGCGATAGCGGCTTACCGATCGTCGACAGTACACGCATGCTGCAGGCGTGGCAACCGAGTTAGCAACGTGGCTCGCACCGGTGAGAGAATAGCGAACGTGAAGAAATGCTGCCATCATCCTTGTAGGAAGTATGCGCGGGAATGTTTGCTTACCATGATTGACTTTGCGACGCTTTTTGGGACTGGAATGGTTGCCGGTGGTCGCATGGTCGGGCTTGGAAGCCGGGGAGGTGTGCGGATTCTCCTGGGCCGCCGAGTCGTTCGATGTCGCTTCCTTGTCGGCCATGGCGGATTTCAGTTTCTCAGTCCTTGCGGAGTTGAATTGCTGTTGTTCGGGCTCCGAACCCATTTGCGCTGCGGGCTTGTCGGTCATGGATCGCTGTTGCGCAGAGGCCGGCTCGCTGCGGCGGACGTCGCCTTGAAACGAAGCACACGAGGAGGAGTAGGATGCCCCTTCGGCGACATCGACTGGGTGCTGGAGAGGAGATGCGACAAGATCAGGTTGACGTAGGGGATTGGAACTGCGCGAATTGACTGACAATGGGCGCAATAAGACTCCTCGCTGGTTTCCCCGCGGGACCAGAACGACCAGCCGGGTCCATCTTTTTCCCGAACGCCTCCGCACAGAAATGAATGCCCGGGGCCACAAGGCAGCCAACTTCCTCCCTCGGAGATCCCCATGTGCCTCTGCCGAGGTCGGCCTCTTCCAGCATTTGATCATCGCCGGTCTCTTGTTTCTTCCTCTTCGATCTCGGTCTTGCTACACCAATTGCTCCTGTGTGGCTATCTCTCGCACAGCCATCTCCACACTGTCCGTGGCAAAGAGTTCATAAACTCAACTCCTGGGGAGCGACAGCCTCCTCGGGATCTTGGTATACTCTACACTCGTCCGAGGGAAACGCCCTCGTGGCTGGAAATCAGCCACCAGACCCCTGAGCGGCGCCATATCGTGCTCGGGGAAAGTCACAAGCGTGGGAGTGACTCGTGTTGACCGTGGTACTGCCGTCAGCATGGGGTGTTTCAGCCCTCCATGGTCAGCCATATTTTGGGTACACCGGCATTTGTCGGAACCTCGTTGGACGGGACTGGGACTGTTTCGTACTGGCAAGCTAAGACGGTGAAACAGTCTCAAATAACATTTCGACCGCACTGGGAATGCCACAGTGCAAGTCCTAAATCTTTGCTCTAGAATAGGTAAACCCTCTGACAGGACAGTATCACGTTGCGAGGAACATAAGCAATCTCAACACCCCGAGGCCACACTCCGCACCTCTTTGACGGCCACTTCCACCTGATAGTCACCTGGTTTAGGGAGAATCACCAGCCGGTCGCGATGTGGCCGAATAGTTTCCAAGTCATCATTCGTGAGCTCCATATCCACCCACCGGACTAAGTGCGCCAATGCCAGGTGAATCTCAGTCGAGGCCAGGCTTGTCACGAAGAAGGCTGTTAGCGCCCTGCATCTAGAATGGGATGGCGAATTCTTACTTGATGCCCAGGCATTGCCTGCGTCCTTTGGCGAAATTCACCAACATGCTTTCAAGATGGGATCGCTGGTCCCCTGCTTGGATCCATCGATCGGGGTTAAACGAAAGGGGATCTGGGAACAATTTCGGGTCCGTATGGATCAAGTACGTTGTCTGACTGATTGGTGTCTGATAGCACGCCGGTCAGTAAGAACTTAGCATAGTCTATAGTTGGTACAGCATACTCCCGGCGGTATAGTCCATGATTTGTACTGGAGGGCCTCGTCAGGTGCAATGCGAGGCAGACGAGTCAACGTGCCAAAAGACAGACGGAAGCCTTCATTGACTACGGCGCTCTATAGAAAAGAAATAGTCAGTAGCTTACAGGTAGAAAATGAGAGGAACGGGCCGACATACAAAGTATGGCAACGCTTGCAGGGCAGCCATAGTAGGATGCACGGAGGGGTCAGGCATGATCGGGGTGAGTTCCTCTTTCATTCTCTTCAATATAGCTTTATCCCGGAGAACGTAGAATACCGTGACACCCAGGGCCTGCCCAGTAGTCTCACTGCCAGCCTGGAGCAGGAAAAGCGCCTCATCCTGCAGACGATCTGCCGTTCTTTCCACGGCAGGAAGCTCAGGATTCAGCAAGGCGCTGAAGATAGTCTCATTCTTTGGTTTCAGATCATCGGGCTTTTCGTGATCTATGATAGTCTGAATTGCTTGAGTTCGGATCCGGTTCTTCGCGGCCAGAAACCGGGCAGCGTGAGGGAGTATCTTTTCGAGGATGCCCATCGGAATCTTCTGCATAAAAGTGGCATCAAAGGGGAGGAATCGATTCAAGTGAAACATCAAGGTTAAGGCAATTAGAGACTCTCTGATCTCCTTCTCTAGGTCTTCAGTGTCCAGGAAAGCGTAATTTTCCCCAAATGCGTATTGGGAAATAACATCGATCGTCATGGCATGGAAAAGTAGGCTCAGATTGGCTGGCTGGCCAGTTTTTCGCAATTCATCTAGCCGTTGGGAGAGCCTCTTGATTTTCCCTTGGATCAAGGGCTCTATCCCTGTGACAGCCCTCTTGGAGAAGAAGTTGGATACGAATTTGCGGCGCAGGCCATGATGATTGTGATCAAGAGTAGAGACCACGGAATGAGGCAGGGCAATTCCTTTCACATAGGTATGGTACTTCTCTCTCTTGGAGGCACCGGTTGTATAGATGGCGTTGTAATATGTGGCGTCGTTGACATGGATCTCGTCAGGAGTGATGCGCACAATTGGACCTTGTCAGAATCTGGATGTCAGCAATGATGCAGACCTCCGATAGTCATTTTGAAAGAAAGCCAAACCGTATTTCTTGTGCATCCGCTCAATTTCCCAGGTAAACATCCCATCTCGGACAACGGAGTAATAAAAGTCGTACAGTCGGGTGGCTGCTGCCAGCTTCGGGCCTGGAAAATTCCTAAGAGGGTGGAAGTATAGTCGATAGACCACCAGAGTGGCATAGTAGATGATGCCAAAAATTGGAAGGGCGAGCAACATTGTATCAAATGGGTAGACTTTAGGGTACTAGCAAGAATGATAGGATTGGTAACTTTGAATATCGAATGGGTGGTATTCGATCCTCTCTTACTATGGAGCCTTTATATTGAGCGAGATGGTGGAACTTACTTGGGCATCTCATACCTTGAACATGTCATGAGATCCCCGATTGCCATGGTGGTCGCTCTCGACGAAAACTTAAAATTCGAATACAGGAAGCAGGATCTAAATGAAGGCAGTAATTTTCACTGTTTCTGAATGCATAACTACAACGGCCCACAATATGGACACTATAGATGTGTCCGAATATGAAAAGCACTGAAATTCACTATTTTACCCCTTTTCTGTGTGTTCGTATAGTTCTTAAGGTCTAGCGGTCAACTTCCCATTCAAGAAGATGAGATATCCTGACCCTGTATCTAGAAGCTCTACACAGCCGGAAAACATCATGCCCCGGTAGTGATACAAGGAACTGTCCACTGATACTAATAGCTAGCGCATACGCCCGCCAATAACTAGCATGGCTAGTGCCTAATACTGGACCCAGCCATGGATCATCATGGTGCTACTGCAGAATGGATTACGCCTCCATGTAGATAGCGTCAAGGCATTCCACTGGGTAAGAAAACAAGAATACTGGTAAACACGATAAATGATCCCCGGTCTCATTGCTTTGAGCCCAAAGGGATCATACCTTGATTGTCCATATCTTCACGATCTCACACGGGAGACTCCAACAATTCACAACAACCAGAAACAGAGTGGAAATCTTATGAATCCAGTCATGAAAGGAGATCATTAATGTACCAAAGATGGAGAAATTCATGGAAGAATGATACGAAGGCTTGTCAGGAGCCTCGCAGATTGAGAAATTCGACTGTATCGCGCTTGCAATATGCGTAATTCGATATTCGAAAACTCTAGCCCTTTTGCGTAAAACCTGTTTTTTACGGCCTTTTGCCTTTCCTTCTTTCTTTTATTGGCGCATGAGTGCCATGGCAATCCCCTGAAACCTGTACTCGTGGTGACCATGGAACGAAAGTACATAAGACAAGAAAAAAACGCATTGAAGTGGTTCTTGTGAAACTAGAGAAATAATGGTAGGCCGGCCATGCTGACTGGCATTTCTTCCAGGGCTAGATCTTCAAAGAGAAGCATTTCTAGCTTGTCTACTATCACCAGGCGTGGCCAGTGTTTTGCTTCATTTCCAAAGTGATAACTTGCCAGACATTGAAGGTGGCACAGACATAAGCTCGACCATGAAACGCTTTGGGCCCACTTGGATAGGTCCATGGCCAGCTCATGCGTTATGGTAGGCATTTCCATACCCATGGACATCAAAACTATCAGAGGGAGACAGATCGGGGAGCATTGGCAGCTAGTATGTCCCGCACGAACTACAGGCTCGTGCATCACCCTCGGCGCTTCGCTTGAGCTGCTTGCGGTACTAGAGCTCCCAAGAGAGTAGGAAGACCCTGGGCTCAGATTCATATCCGCAGTGCAGAGGGCATCAGGATCTGTCTCCTGGAGCTTGCGTTTTCGTATAGACGAAGGCCCTTTCAGCGGGTTAGTATTTCTCCATTCATCGTCGCCGGACTCGCTCACTGTTCAATGTTCTATTTCGGGCTTGGAAAGAAGGTAGACTCTCGAGAACACGTTGTACATCACTCGCAATCAAAGTTGGTGAATGACGAGACCGGTGAGGACGTTGGCTAATGCTTGCTTTGAGTAGCGACACAGCTTCGTCTCGTGTTTTTTCTTTGCTCAACGTGGCTAATAAGAACAGGATATGCTTACTCCAAGTCTGTGGAGCTATACATGATGGGATGGCCTCATTAATGCGAGTCTTCCAATTCTGCTCGATGAGAGCCATACTCGTGAACTTCGCGCGATCGGACCGTTTAAAACGACTGACGATCGGTTTTATCGTCTCTTGATAACTGATCAATCTTCGGTATTGGTCCAAAGACTCATATTTGAAAGACCACAGGTCTTTCTCGCATAGGTGACACCATGCAGCATAAATAACTTCGGCGAACCTTTCATCGATATCCGAGCTGGACGATAATAGATCCGTCAGCACTTCTAACTGTCGTAACTCCGACAACCCTTCCAGCTGCTGCAACAGGATTTCATGAGCACTGGACGACCGGTCATGATCGAGCGACTGACGGAGGATCTCCATATTTGCGAAGTATGCCCTTTCAATGACAGCTGGGCAGCAGATGGCGCAAAACACAAGCCATAGATACATGAAAGTTGGCAAGGGAGCTCTTAAGCAAACTCTCTTGATGATTTTCCATGACGAAAGCCAGCGAAAGAAGTGCGAAGCGAAGCGGATAGTGCCAGAAGAGACATCATGCGCAGCCAGGATACAAAGCCGGGAGTAATAAGTGACACGAATGCTGCAGGCCCCTTTTTTTGGTCTAGGGAATGGCTCTGTGAGGAAATGTCAGAGCCTGCTTTTGCAAGCGCCACTATTTCCCCTAGAAAAATACCATAATTTAGCTCTGCAGTTCACGGAAAAAATCGGGGCTGAGAACTTGAATCACAGGTCATCCTTTACGATCTCATTTATCCACGTGCGTATCAACACGCAGTTTGGTCGTAGTTACAGGGCAAGCTTCTGCTCGCCCGATGACTCCTAGCGTCCCTTTTCTCATTTCACAGGCATACCGTGCGTGATGTACCATGCGTGTTGCTGTTTCAAGTTTGCTTCTGCCAAAATATTTTGGCTAAAACCATGTGCTTGCGTCGAACTATGACGCTTGTGGTAGCGATAGGGTATAATCGGCGCAGCCGTCTCTGTAAAAGATAGCTATCTTATAGCGAGAAGTCTCGCCGATGTGGACGACTCATTTACCAGGAACAGTGTAGTGTGTGGGTGGCTCTGTTGGCCAAGGAAAAATCTACTTCCCAGGCAGTTCAAGTGATACCCAGTTAGGGATGAGGGCTCTTCAAAAACAATAAAAAATCGCACAACGTCCTAAGCGCAACAGAGCGTGGACAATCATCTAGCAGAGTTTTACAGAATAGCTAGTCAGTGCCTAATACTTGAAGGTGTCTTGACCATCTGATAGAAGCGTCTGTCACTGAACGTTCTAGACGGGGAGATACCCGATCTGGTCATACCGATCCTCTGATGACTACTGTATTTATTAGCTTCTCCTCATCTTCATTTCCATGTATCTTAGTTTTAAAATTATCAGGCTGTCAAGGCTGTCAGGAATGTCGCAAGTCGTAGTTAGTTACGTCAAGATCGCATTAGGAAGTCTGGTACGGAGGAGTGCAAAATCCAGTCAGAGTTTATGGCTTCAGCCCCGGTCCGGTCTTCCGGTATCAGTGATTTAGGTATGCTTAGGAACAATCCTAAATCATGGTTCATGGTCCCGAACAAAACCGGGTGTGACCGACACCATATAACCTGCTTTCAATAGCCGGTGGTGGCCAGAAGCCCTAGATCCACATTGGGCAGACAAATCATCCTGTGCTTGAAGTCTGCATAATACTATTTGGAGTACATTATGCCATTCTCCCCCAAAGACATATCACAGTAGTATATGTGCTTTGCCACCCCTGGGCTTTGGTGCAACCCTGCATTGTAGTATTTAAGCCGTAGCTTTGAAGGCTAACAGCTGGAGAGCGTGTGACGAAAGAAGGATAAAATGTGTCACACTACCCTTTATGAGTGCAATGTGAGGCACACTCGCATTTTTCCAAAAACGCACTGTTTCTCTTATTCATATATCTGGGTAGGAGTCTATGTCCGATGGCAAGGGGAGACACAGGCGGAACGACAGCATGTCTCTCTGCCTGGAACGGGGTGGTATGTGGATGCGCAGGATTACTTATTTCGGGGGTCTATCCTAGGATTGAGTCAAAAAATCCTTCAATTTTTCCGGGATAAGGTATGTATCTTCTGGTAAGAAATTTGTGGATGGTGGTCTAATATCTACTCCAGGGCATTTCAGAGTCCGAATTCCCTAATATCTATCTCATGACAGCTCCTAAATTCTTGGGATATTCGTTCAACCCTGTTTCCATCTGGTATCTCTACTCAGCCAAGAGGAAACTGGCAGGCATCGTTCTTGAAGTCAATAACACCTTCCAGGAACGTCACATGTATCTTCTTAGATCAAAAGAGTTGACTCTGCCACGCTTGTTCCCCGATGTCGACGCGGAGCAAGACGTATCAACGTCTCTCGCCTCCAAATGGCCTAAAGAGTTCTATGTATCCCCATTCAACGACGTGGAGGGAACGTACTCCATCCGTACGGTGGATCCTCTTGCCACCGAAACAACCGGAGCTCCCATCGACAGCCGAATAACACTGATTTCACCGGAAGGTAAAGCCAAGATGGTGGCTAGTATTCGTTCGAGCCAACCAGGGATCGATGTCTCTGCGCTCAGAGTGCATCAGAAATACCAACTTATCCTCTCATGGTGGTGGGTAGGCTTCCTTACTTTCCCGCGCATCGTTTTCGAAGCGGCAAGGCTATACTTTGCTCGCAAGCTCCCTATCTTTGATCGGCCTCCGCCGCCAGAAGGAAGTATGGGGCGCATGGCCACCCTCATAGAGCAGGGACTAGAGTCCACCTTCCGTCAGTATCTACGACACCTCGTCGAAGAGACTAGCATGCCCGTCATTGTACGCTATCAGCCAGCGGGGATAGAGAGTCGTGCTATAAATGCCCCCGAAAGAATGCACTCCCCATCGACTGGAGAAAGAACACTGGATAAAGTGATCGATCTTGATTTCAGGGTATTATCTCCGGAATTTTACACTGAATTTGCCTGGAGCAGTGCGTCCAACCAGGAGGCGGTCTTTCAAGCTCTCTGCAAAACCCGGTTCGTCCGCGTGTCACAACCGAAGATTCTTCACGCACTTATCAGCAAGGACGAGATCGGTGATTCTGTTGGTGCTCATCTCAGTCGACATGATTGGCTTTTGTTTTCAGTGGTATCTCGCATGCGACGATGGTCGTCGGAAGGTGACTTGTCAACCGCTAATACCCATTTGCTCACGCCATTGGATGCGTTTGTGTTGGCTCACTGCGAGCCTTCGGAGAGAAACAAATACCGGATTTTGTTGCTTTTGTCGCTTTCTAGCCATTACTTGGCTCTGGGAAGCCCCGCTCTCTTGATCATCGAGGGTCTGATTGCTGTTCTTGTTTCTGCAAAACTCATGTATGTTCTTTCCACCACATTCCTCGCTTGATCGGGCGCCCTTGCATCGGACAACAGTTTTCCAGGGTGTTCAAAAACCAAAGAGGTAATTGTGTTGATACGCACTTGTTCGCCCCGTATATGTTGTTCGATGGCGTCATATACGTTATCATGCTGCTTGCAAGCCTCATGTAGTGGCCGTCCTGTACTATTGTTGGCCACCGATATATCTTATTGTAACAAAACAACAATGATCCTAGCTCATGGTACAGAGATCCTTCTTCAAGGAATGCGTGTACCCAAAATGTGGATTGAAAAATGACCACCAGACCACCCAAAGTGTGTACACACCAGATGCGTCTAGTATGGTATATTTCAGGTAGTTCTGCATTCTGACACAAACGGTATACTGCCTAAGCTGCGGGGTAATCGAACCGCAAGACACCATATAAGGGAATTGAAATGTAACAGACACGATCGGGAAACATCGCTTCGTAGGGGACTGGCCAGGCCTAATCTTCGCTGCAAAGAGTAAATTGTTAGGGTTGAGAAGACCCCTAGTGGGTGTCAGAAGAATTTCCTCAGCCGGTGCAGGCAGTGTCCCGGCTCTCCTGACATTCGCACCATGGTTCTGGAAAGGTAATTCAGGTGATGGATTGGTGCGAAGGAAAACTTGGAAACTTCATGCGTAAAGCCAATTAGCCTCGAAGCTTGATGATTTCAATGTACGAGACTGACAGCCGTTGCCGGTAGATTCGAAGTCTATCGAACAAGTGTCGGTCGATCCGGTAGAGAAGCATCGTGGATGATGATATATGTCTAGTCCCGTGGCACTTAGCTATGGTAGACTGGTTCTGGGTATACAATAAAATCTGATAACATGATATGAAAAGTGAACAAACCGAGAGCAACAAATCTCGAGAATTGTGCATCTTTGATTACTTTTGCGTTTATTCATCTCAATTCGACTCATCATGGGAATCATCATGAGCACTGTGCTCTACTATTCAACTTCTTGGTTGAAAGAGCACTTCTTAGGCCTTCTGGCGAAGAACCTTGTTCACGGGAAAGTCGAGCTTACATTAAAGGACCCAGAATCGCCATCTTACCCTGCTCCAATAGTGATCGGCCAAACGTTGGAGAATCCAACAGCCGAGAGCCTCAGCGCATCGGTGATTGTCAATGATTGCGATACTCTTTGGTGGAGACTGTCGCAAAACGTCGATATTGTATGTCCGCTTCGATGCCACACCTATTGACTCTTCACATTTAACCCGTGAACAGGGCTTCGCAGAGTCATATATGCTCCAAGCGGTGGAATGTGATAATCTAGTCCAATTGTTTCAGGTAATCGGCCTCATTAATGTTGCTATTGTCCACTAACGCAATCAGATTTACATCCGTAATTGGGCTACCTTAGGAGAGCTCAATTCGATGTACCATCTTCCCCTACGCATTTGGAACCAATTCTCCAGGATAAGCAACACCACCGACAGCGCGTTAAAGAATGCGAGCTTCCACTATGACACATCGAATGATCTCTTCAAAGGGTTCTTATCGGATGACATGTGCTATTCCTGCGCAATCTGGGCCACCCCCGACGAACCGCTAGAGGCAGCACAGCGACGAAAGATCCACAGTATCATCCAACGGGCCGGCATCACCTCCTCACATCAGGTTCTCGACGTGGGAGGTGGCTGGGGCTTCTTTGCAATTGAGGCGGTTCGAATGACCGGTTGCCAGGTCACAGCCATTACCTTGTCAGAGGAGCAAAAGCATTTGGCGGAGAAACGCATCAAAGCAGCACATTGTGAAGACAAGGTTCAATTTCTTTTATGCGACTACAGAAATACGCCTCGACCTGAAAAGGGCTATTATGATCGAATCATCTCAATCGAAATGATCGAGGCTGTTGGAAAGGAGTATCTGGATGAATACTTCCGCATTCTTAGCAGCCTTTTGCATCCCACCGATGGGAAGATCGTGATACAGGGAATCACTTTCATGGAGAAGGTAGATTCAATTTCACGCCTATTATGAGAACGCCTTACTGATGAGATTGGCAGCTTCACGACCAACCAAAGACTCTGGATAATTTCCTTGACAAATATGTTTTCCCAGGGGGTTACCTTCCCACCGTACGCGAGCTGGTCAACTGTTTAAGCAGCGGGTCGAGAAAGACATTAGAGCTTGATAGCTTGGAAGATATCGGCAGACACTATGTTAAAACACTTCGTCTGTGGAGGGAAAAGTTCATTGAGAATTGGGATCTCATTCAAGTCGGTTTCCGTATGAGATATGGCTCCAAGACCAAGCATGAGATGGAGGCTGTGAAACGAAGATGGATAGTAAGCCTCCCCGTCTTTCTCCCCTTTATCTTTGAAAGCTGTAGCCTCTTTTGCTGACGTTACTTTTCTTCCGATTAGTATTATTTTAGCTACTGTGAAGCTGGTTTCTACGAAGGTATATTGGGAGATGTTATATTGGTTGCGTCTCGCAGACCATCTTCGGCCGCCGATTTCCATATTCTGTAGGCATTAGCATACTTTATAGGTGTGAGCTAGTTAGAAGGCAGAAGCTACTGCGAATTACTTGAATTGGGAGCTTTCAGGTAGGCATTGAAGAATAGCAATGGCACAATTTAATTTCAAGTATACTGTTGTCTGTGTCAATATTTCAAATGATTGGATTTAGTCTCGCTTGCTTGCCTTACCCTTGCCCTATAAAACAACCTGACGTTACCAGATAATTTAGTGAGAAACATGATGCTTATGAGATAGATGACACAATAGACCCTTTCAAAACTTGGAAATGCCTCATCAAAACGATGAGCCTCTGACCACTGGATGCTTCCCGAAAAACGTGTAATATTCAAATCTTGTGTCCAGATCGTTGCTTTACTGTGCTATATTTACCTTCAAGCCACCTCGAGGCAAACCCTCAGAAACCCAAGTTTAGACCCCTTCTCGTTGCCGTTCCCCACCATATTAAGCTATACATACTGAGGGAAAGACTCTAAAGACTTGCGGAATTGCTTGACGTTAAACGATAGTTCAGAATGGAGCAAAGGTTTCAATCAAAATCTTTTCATTCTGGCGGACGCATACTGATCATTCTCGCTCTACACAGTAAGAAAGTCGCAATTGTAGGCAGCGGCGCTGCGGGCATCGCGTCTCTTTGGGCCTTGACCAATCACTCGCTCCACGAAGTTCATATCTATGAAGCCGACGACAGACTCGGTGGACACAGCAATACTGTTCAATTTAAAACTGGAAGCGGGAGTGTCCCTGTTGATACAGGGTTCATTGTGCTGAACAGTGCGACTTATCGTCAGTATCGTACTATGATCAGTGGCACTGTATCGAGCTAACTTCTCTTTTAGCGAATTTTATTTCTTTTCTGAAAGCCACTGGCACTGCAACCATGAAATCTGAAATGTCCTTCAGTGTCTCCCGCGATAGAGGACTATTTGAGTGGGCAGGGTCTTCCCTCTCCACTGTGTTTGCTCAAACGGGAAATTTACTATCGCCTAGCATGTGGCGGATGCTTTTTGATATAGTGCGATTCAACTGCTTCGCAGTGGATCTGCTTCGAGTGGACAGAACGAGCCAAATGACCTCGCTGACTATTGGAGAATATCTCCAGAGAGAAAACTACTCCACGGCGTTCCAGGAGAACTACCTTTTGCCAATGACGGCCGCAATTTGGAGCACCAGCCCCGACAAGTGTGCGCTCCAGTTTCCCGCAGTGACGCTTGTACGATTTCTGTATGTTGCCCATCTGACGCCACAGGGATATTTCACTACTGACAATATCCAAGGTGGAATCACCATTTGTTAAATACCATCTCTGCTCGTCCTGAATGGCTCACTCTCAAAAATGGCGCGAAAGGCTACATCGACGCTGTGATGGCTCGTGTCCCTTCTGAAAACGTATTTTTGTCAACTCCAGTGAGATCCGTTGCCAATGACGCAGATGGCCGTGTGGTTTTGACCACACAGAATGGCCAGTCAGCGACGTATGATCATGTCATTCTGGCAACCCATGGGCCACAGGCAATGTCCATTATTTCATCCACAGCCACAGCCATCGAGTCAACCATCCTTTCGGCGTTCCAAACGACCCCCAACACCGCCGTCTTGCACACAGACACTGCCCTCATGCCACGCAACCCCAACGTATGGACATCATGGAATTATTTGACTTCGGAAAACTCCAGCCAAGTCAGCCTGACATACTGCATGAACATATTGCAGGGCCTACCGTATTCCATGTACGGCCCGGTTCTAGTGACGCTCAACCCGCTGTACAAGCCCGATCCCAGCAAGGTTCAAGGGACATACACCTACGCTCATCCCCTATACACTCCAGAAGCTATCAAGGCGCAGGAGCAACTTCCCAGTATTCAGGGTACGCGTGGTATCAGCTACGCCGGCGCTTGGACCAAGTACGGCTTTCATGAAGATGCGTTCACAAGCGGCTTGACTGTTTGTGTTGAGCAGCTGGGTGCTCAACTTCCCTTCACCGTGGTTGACAGTAAATTTCACAGGGGTCAGATGCCGGCGGTTACGTGGAGGCACAGGGTACTCCGGATCTTTCTCCAAGCTATACAGATGTTACTAGTTTGTGTGGGCTTCGTTTTAGGTTTCTCCATCTTCACTCGATAGACCTATCAATTGGGTAATTCACTCGTTTCAGGTTCACAATCTCCAACTTAGTTCTGCGGGGGCCACAACACGAAAACACACCCTCCACTGCAACGAAAACGAGGGGACATTCTGGCATGTGGAATTCCATCTCGGAACCTAGGCATTAGGCTTCTCGAACAGGTATTGGCAGACACCCCAGGTATTGCCTCCATCATAGGCAAACAACTCCGCACATGCCATGAAAAAGATCTGCCATCGGTAGTACCAACTCGAGGCATCCTTCTGTCCGTAAGTCTCAATTAGTGGCTGCCACAACTTTGTTTTGTTCCGAATCGATTTCGCCAACCAGTCCTGTTGGTTCACATGTTAGCTATCGGAGTCGACGGCCACGGTACATGCTATATTTGCCGTATTAACATGCCTCACATGTCTTTGCATAATGTGTGCCCGATATCCACCATTGGTTCCGAAGGCGTAGGTCGTCTTGGAAATACAGTAGCAGGTCGGTGGACGGCATTGTGCCCCCAGTAAAGAAGTATCGAGACATCCACCCGTCTTCGAAATGATACGGGGTGTCTTTGTGCGCAAATATAGCGACGAATAGCTTTCCAGATGGCTTGAGTGCATCTGCCAATTTGGACATGAGAAGCTGGTAGTTCTTCATATGCTCAAAGGACTATCGGGTTCCAAAAATCAGTAAATGATAGATATCTCGAAATACAATACGTTATGGCCTGGATGAACTTGCCTCAATCGCAATGATACGATCGAAGGACGATTCAGCGAACTGATGATCAACAATGTCGGCTGTGATCGTGGTCAAATTCGACAACGACTTCTTCCGCGCCTGCTCGTCGATGTAGACTTTCTGCGTTCGCGAGTTCGATAAAGCCGTGACATGGGAACCAGGAAACTTTTCTGCCAGATAAATTGAAGTCGAGCCCCAGCCGCAGCTTCAAAAATATCCGTCAGAAATTTGCTGGTAGAAAAGTCGAAAAGTGATGCGATCGTGGGCGTCATGTTACCACCTACCCCATATCAAGAATTTTCATTCCATCCCTGATTTCTGCTTTTTGAATGTATGACTCCAGCGTCTCAATCTCGGCCTGCTCCAGGGACATAGAGGGATCTGGATACACGCACGCCGAGTATTTCATTCTCGGACCAAGAAATTGCGCCATCACATCGGTTCCGACTTCGTAGTGCTGTGAGTTGGCCGCGTCTGTCTCGATCGCAATCTTTTCCGTGCGTAGGCGGGCGATAAATTTCACCTTTTCCTCGAAAGCAGCGTCACGGCTCGCTTGTTGGATCTCGGCCTTTCGCTGGCCCAGCTGTCTTCTGATGCCCATCCGAATGATGGATTGAGGCAGGTAACCACCGTCAAGGACTCGGTCTGTGGAGGTATAACTGAGTTCGAGAAACCTACACAGTCGCGGATGGTTCATAGCCTACCTTGAAAAGATGACATATTGTAGCACAATTTGCCTATGTTGTAGACTTTCAACTATGGAAGTGGATGAGACTGAAGATAGACTATAAGGAAAACACTAGATACCCCGTACGGACAATGAGGATCTCATATAAGTCTTCGACTCATGATCTCAACACCGTGATTGATCCTTCTACTGAGTCCCTTTGACTACCCCCGGGCAACCTGCATGTCCCGGATGTCGAATATTACGGTGGCGTGAAAAGGTTACTTGGTTTTGGGGAGTTAATCGCACGACAAACAGGAAATGTCAATAGAAACGACCATGGAAGAGGAAATCTTATCGGGCATAAGATATGGTGAATCCTTTCCCCAGGTTTCCATGGCTCTGTGGTATGGGTATATTTAACGTTTCAGGTCCTCGATCAAGCATTGTTGAACTTCAACCCCCCAATACCCTAGTCGACTTTCAACACCACTCAGAATACATACAATCATCACAAATATGGACTTCAGGATAACAGGGAAAATGCTCAATGTTGAGAAGGCGGGAGGCCCGTTATCAACCAACAGCGTTGCGTCAACCCTCGCGTTCTGGGGCAGCCAGATCCGATGGTTCAATTTTACGATGTTGATAACTATCCCCCTTCTCGCCTTCTTACAAATGCCCTGGGTCACACTCTATCGAAATACACTGATCCTATCCATTGTCTACTACGTTGCAACCGCAACTGCCCTCACTTCAGGTGAGTCCAATCGCAGATCGTTTAAAATGAGATATGCAGGCAAGGAACGGTACTGACAAGTCGTGAATTCTCAGGCTACCACAGGTTATGGGCCCATCGATCCTACACGGCCACTCCAGCTCTCAAATGGCTCCTTGCAGCGTTAGGCGCAGGTGCAGTGCAAGGCTCCATCAAATTCTGGGCTCGCGAACACAGATCCCATCATCGATATACGGATACAGATCGAGATCCGTACAATGTTAAGGAGAGCCTGTTGCATGCACACATCCTCTGGGTGATTACCAAACAACCAAAGAAAAACAACCGAGTCGACATCTCCGATCTCAAGAATGACCCTGTCGTGGCATTTCAGCATCGATACTACTTCCTTGCTGCCCTGTTCATGGGATGGGGGTTTCCCACACTAGTCGCCGGTTTGGGATGGAACGACTGGTATGGAGGCTTCCTCTACGCGGGCATCGTTCGGTCATTCTTCGTCAACCAGGCGACCTTCTGTGTGAACTCGTTGGCTCATTATCTCGGGGAGCAGCCCTACGATGACCGGCGCTCGTCTCGGGATCACATCATCACTGCGCTCATCACGATGGGAGAGGGGTATCACAATTTCCACCACGAGTTCCCCTCAGACTATCGCAATGGGATCGAGTGGCATCAGCCAGATCTCACCAAATGGGCGATTTGGCTCTACGGACAGCTGGGGCTGGCGTACGATCTGAAAAGATTCCGGCAGAATGAAATTGATAAAAGCCGACTACAGCAAGTGTTCAAGAAACTGAATGTTGAAAGAGAATCTCTTGACTGGGGGCCAGCACTCACCCAGCTACCCGTCATGGAGTGGGATGAGTACCAGGAAAAGGTTACGCAGGGACAGCTTCTGGTCCTGATCGGTGGTGTCGTCCACGATGTTTCGAAATTTATTCATGAACACCCTGGGGGTGAACTCATGATCCGCTCAGCACTAGGAAAGGATGCTACCACTTTATTCAACGGCGCCGTATACCTCCACTCGAACGCTGCAAATAACATCCTAGCGACTTTGAGAGTTGCTGTCCTCAGAGGTGGATCGGAAGTTGAGATGTTCAAGCATCGGAACACCAAGAACGCAGAGACATCAAGCCCAAGAGATCCGGTACATGCCTAATCCGGTTTAGAACCACTTCAAATCTATCAACGGCCAGGCGTGATTATTAAACTGATCTATCCCATCATTCGAACTTGGATAAACCAGAGAGTGTTTCAGTGTGGAATATGTGTTTTGTGATGACAGTGCGTCTGCATGTCTCATGGCCTGTGCCTGGACATTTTACCTATCAATGTAGTGTCAAGCCTGATTGGGCTAAGCAGTTGTCTGACAATTATCTGCTTGGGTCGCCGTAAAGCGGAGGTCCATGATTCAGTTCATGGGCTTGAGCGGGAAGTGTCCACGCATGATGAGATTGGGAGGAGAGCTTGGTGACGATGGGAGAAAGATGGAAATTTTGATAAACTCTTGTCTCAATCGCCGGACAATAAAGACAAGCTCAAGGCTGTTTCGGACCTTGTGATAGCATCTTTCAAGCCAGAGAGGGGTGCGGTATTGTTTTGCATCGATGTCAGATGGCCATTCAATTGAGTCAATAATTTCAGGGCCTCAGGATCATTTTCGAGCTACCAGGGAGTTAGCAACTTTTATTGCACATTTAGTTCTATCACATACCTCGTCAAATGTTGTCTGTGGGTCTTTATCAATTGCAATGTTGAAGCGACTCTGTTTCTGGTCTCCTCGGACTGGAGCATTTATCCTCCGGAGTACAGGGTGTTCCTTTAGAAAAGGAGTTAGCCTCATGTACCCAAAGTTTAGTAGAAACGAAACCAGGCATACATTTTTTAGCTGCCTCTTTTTCTCCGTCTCAGCTCTCTTCGCATTTTTCTCCACCTCATGAAGTTGTTTGGTTTCTTGCTCCAGCAGAGCCTCCTCCTTCTCGATCTCGGCTTTTAACAAGTCAGTGCTGTCCATCACGGTAGCCAGACTCAGTTCCAAAGAGCGCTATGCCCGCTAATCAGCTCTATCATACAATGAACACATAGGTAGGCTGCAAGTACATGTTCCTTCAGCGCTGCTTCATATTCAAAGGCTGAATCTTTTGTAATTGGGGGGAACGGCATCCTAGGTAGCCTCTTCCCAAGACTAGCGACGCAGGACTGTCAGCTTCTTCACCTCTCATCTCTGGAGGATTGTCCGGCAATCCACGTACTTCTTCACCACAGCCTGAACCGCTGTTTGAGCCTCAATACGCTTGCGCTCATTTTGTTGCCGCACAATCACTGGGCGCTCTAGAGCCCGGAACATGTCGCGGACCTTGTCTTGAACAGGCTCAGGGAGAGTCGACCATTTTGACTTGATTGTTCGCTCGGAGATTTGACGAACTTGAGGCTTGAGGTAGGCGAAACGCTTCGCTGGCGCGTTGTTCTGTTGATCTGGTCCATCGTTCGCGTGTTTCCGTTTGGGAGGCATCGCAATGATTGTCACTGGATAATATCACAGCTAGATGCTCCGTAGCAAGATATTACAGTCAGCAGCGGAGACAAATGGAGATGCTGTGTCGATGGGCGGCGTTCTTCTGTGGAGATGAGCTTGTTACCATTGTTGTTTTGTTCTGGTGGTCGCATTCCGGCTCGCCGCCCCCCATTGCTGTCACATGCTACATAGCCCACGCTAGGCTCCTTTCGGATTCCCGCTTTCGCAGCCCCAAATAATCAATCACATGGAAATGACGCAGGTCTCGCTGCTCAGCAACAGGCGGGGTTGTACCATCATCTATTCTTAAGGAGACTTCACCACTTCATATCAGGAATAAATAGCTTCTACTAGCCGTCAAATCATTATAACAAGGAAACAGATGGGAAAGCAAAACATGCGACATGGTTCTTATGTACAAGAATTCCACATGTCCAGGGTAAAGCGTAGGGTATCAAGCATTTTGTCCCAGTCTGAACCAACTCCAGACGGGCGCCTTCAAACAATAAGTCAGCACTTAGCAACGAGAGAATGATTCATAAAGTCCGAATCACTAAGAATAACACCCAGCCCCTCCCCTCCCCTATGTATCGTCCATGCAAGGCGTCAATTCGCTAATCCGGGGAAACGTCAAAACTCCCAATCCTGACGAAAGGCCTCCAGTCCAGTCGTAATTTTAAGTACTCCAGAAAATGAAAAGGTTGTCGTAGACTCGTGAAGATGGCGGTAGAGGAGAAGTCATCGTGGCATCACCAAACCGTTCATGGTTTTAAGCTCAGCCAGCTGGGCCTTGAGCAACTCGTTGCCGCGTAACAACTCTTCCAACCAATCTGCAGCTTGTGTGAGCATGGCGCTTTTGCTGAACCCACCGCCTTTCAGGCCGGGAACAAGAGTGCAAATGTCGTCGAACCCTTGCTTGATGAGGTTTCTTCGTTTCTGCTCCGAAAGGATGTGGTTGCTTCTTTTCTGCTCTTCGGTAAGGTTTTCACGTGCAGGTTTGGCGCTTGGCTGGATCTTGGATTTCCGTATTCCATCGTTGGATAGTCGTCGGGACTTGTTATAGCTTGAGCCACGAGACCGCCTTGATCTGGGCCGGGAACTGTCCCCATCTGAGTCGTCCTCCTCTTCCTTGATAAATGTCTTCTGTCGCTTCTTAGGTTGGGCGAAATCTTCCAGGGTGTCTCTGAACTCCCTCCTGAGATCGCTTGGCTGTGCGGTAGGGTGTGACTCTGTCCATACACTGTGGTGTCCACCCGCAACGCGCTCTGGGCTGGGCGCTCGCGTGTTGGCGGCACTGGGCTGGCGTTCGAGGCATTCCAAGTTACCAAGCAGCTCCTTGGTGCGCTCTTCTTCATTTGGCTGGTCAGGCGGTGCCACATAACCTTGATCCATGAAACTGACATCCGATCCCCAATGTAGGGGGCGCACCTTGGCGGTGGCTTGCTGCTCGGGAGAAATGGGCTCGCGGACATCGAATAGCATCTCTGTGGTATGGTAGGCCACGGGCACGCGGGATTCTGGAGACGGTGCGGGTGGCTGAGAAGACGACTGCTGATCAGACTTGACGTGGCTACCATGTCCAGTAGCACCTTGGAGATCGAGACCGGAGAAAGTCGAAAATGGATGGTGGCCGAATGAAGTATTGAACTCCGTCCCGTTCAGGCCATTCTGGTATAGCATCGAGGCAGCTGCAAATAAGTCTTGTTGCCCACCACCGTGATCCGGGAGGAAGCCCATGCCAGGCTTCTGGCTCGTGATAGATGGCTGGGAAAGAGAGGTGGTAGAACCTTCGAACGTGGGAGGCAGCTCCTGAGACCATTGCATGTTCGTCGAACCGATAGCTTTGTTGTGTTGATCGGGGAGCCAGAACTCATTGGTAAACGGGTTGGAATTCATGGTCGTGAAAAAGTTGTCCAGCATGCTGGATTCGTTGTCGTCAAGAAGGGCTGGCCCGGGAGGCGGCTGCGGTGCAGGCTCAAAGGGAGTGTCCATCGAGGAGAGGAAGGAATCTGGACAAAAAAACAGAGTCAGAGAGGGCCATCCACACCATGCGTGGCAGAAGACCTACATCCAAACGGACCGGGCATGGGGCTATCCCGCCCATTCCGACCTTCAGTAGTCTGCATCTTTGATGATTTGATGATGCTCAACCCGTCGAAAGAGAGCGACTGGTGCGAAGATGTGCTACTCGTGTATCGAGAGCAATGAGAGTCAGAACCAGGTGATCATGCCTCAACCGAGCGCACTCGGGTCAGATAGGAACCCCGTGTCCGCGTCGCCGTGAGTACTCGACGTCTGGCAACCGGTCGTGATGCGTAGACCTTGACTCGATGCGGTTATCACCGACTGGTTTGTCTGGATAGTGGGAGAGAGTCTGTCTGGAGGGGGGTGTTGTTCGGCCACACGAGATCGCAACGCACGCAACCGTCGCAAATCCGGGGGGAGTACGGGGGCGGGAGAAGAATAAAAGGCAGCGATCAGTCCCCCGCATTCGAATCGCCGGGACCGATAACCAAGAACGAGGTGACGAGGAAAGCTGGAGATCCAAATGGCGATCGGTGATGGTGGAAAGCGTCGGTCCTTTCGAGTCGATCACATGCAAAATGCCGCCGGTCGCGTGACGTAACAGCAATACCAAAATTACACTCGCACTGCTCACCCTTTTGGGTTCGTCTCCGTCTCCCGGTAACATTCCGGTACAGCCAATCTCGGCCCCGAAGGTCCCTCCGCCCGCGGACCAACACTGACACCCTTCTTCTCCTGCTCATCCACCTCCGTCACGCTGCTCCCTCCCAGTTGCTCGCTGGGACATCGCTTCATCTGCCCGCGTCCTTTACTCCTTTGGGGGGTTAATTTATTTGCCTTTTCTGCGGCCCTCTCCGTGCTCCACTCCTGGTGGTGCTGAACTGGAGCCGCCCAGCGCCCTTTCCACGGACGACCTGGAACCGAACCCCAACTTTGCGCCAGATCGTCATCCGCTGTTGAGCTTCTTACCCCTGAAACAAACCACTTCCCTTTCCCCGTGTTTTCCAGGACCGAGGTCGGGCGTCGTGTTGCACCGTCCCACGGCAGATCCCACATAACCGTTACGGCATCCTGACGCTGGCTTGGAGTCCTAGGGCTCATCCCTCCATCCACTCGCCGTCAAGCTGATGACAACCGTCCCGGCTCCTGTAATCCCACCGCGTCTCCATAAAACCGTTCCCTTCCTGGCTTGGTCGCTCAGAGAGTGATGCTCCCCGCTAGCTTTCCGTAGCTGAGATCGGTTCGGCACGGGCGGTCTCGGTATCGTAATATTGGCGATTGTCAATAATCTCGATCGCGACGACAACCCAGGTGGGATTGGTGGCTCTCGACCATCTTCTCTCAGCAGGAGGTCATGAGGGGGAAGGACAACCGGGCATCATGAACTCTCTCGACCGGCCGCCCAGGCTACACAACCAAGCCCAGCTGCTCAAGCCGTAAGTACCAGGTGATGTGAATATCCAATTGGTCCCAAAGATCGAAGAGATTGGTGCATGTCGCATTTGCTCCCCTGCATATCCGCCGAGAGGTTACTCATTGTGTCGTCCTCGTCGCAGTATTCTGCGCGCCTATGCGATTGGATATCTGTCCTCGACCACTCCGAAGGTCATCTCGTCGGTCCGGCGCATTTGGAAGAATCATTTGAGCTCTGCGCAAACTCGGAACGAGGTAGGTTATGATTTCCTTCTGCATCCCGGTCCCACCGTTCCTGGGTCGCGTTCGAGTCCAGGGTGTGTCTGAGCATACGCTTCAGGGCCGTTGAACAACTTTCCACGCCTTTTCTCGATCGGATGCTTGTACCTATGCATCAGCTTTGGCCCTTGCAGCTAATATGGACGCCGCAGCTGTTCCGTTCCTTCACAAGTTCCATACGCTGGGAAGGCTTCCCCACATTCTGTGCCTCTCTTGTTGGGGGTTCGACAATCCTGCCACTTGTCTTCTTTCGGTTTTGTAAGATTTTAGTCCGTGGACTCGGGTTGAAACCTAATCTCTTAAGAACTGATGGATTTGTGCGGTTGATTCGGCTCCTGGGTGCTTTCATCTCCGCGTGGCTCAGCTTCGAGCTCTTAAATCGAAGACCTATCGATAGGTCTCGAGCCTATGCCCTATCCCAAAACACACCGGTGGATAATCATGTTGGGAAAAACAATGACAGCGGCTCTCATGAGCCGCCTCCGCTCGCCGGCAGAACTATGGACCTCACCCTTTTCAGCCTTACTCGGGCGGTGGACCTCATAGCCTGCATACTGTGGGCACAATGGCGAGAGCGACGCAAGAGCCAAGGGCGTTGGACACGGTTGGAAGCCGTTGCCCCCAGGCTGGCAGATGCCGGGACCTTTGCCGCAAGCGCTGCCATAGTAATGTGGGCTTGGTTCTATCTTCCTGAAAGGCTCCCCAGATCCTATGAGAAATGGATTGGAGAGGTAGCCAAGGTGGATATCAGGCTAATTGAAGCCCTCCGTCGTGCCCGGCGGGGCACGTTTGTGTACGGAAAAGACACCGGCCAAGCGCCTATGCTGCAGTCCATGTGCAAGGATTACGGCTGGCCCCTGCGGTGGGGAGATCCAAAGGAAACCATCCCCATACCATGCGAAATGGTGCACATGGGCTGCGGTCCGAACTGCGAGAAACATGCTGTGTCCCGATTCGCCAAGACTTTCAAGTTCGCATGTGCGACCTATATACCTCTACAGATTGCCTTCCGCCTTCGCACAATAAAGTCAGTGCAATCCTTGCGACGGGCCGTGTCTGATGCCCTACGGTCCTCTGCATTCCTGGCGTCTTTCGTCAGTCTCTTTTACTATGGTGTCTGTGTGTCTCGAACGAGGCTTGGCCCGAAACTTTTCGGAAAGGAAACTGTGACTCCACTGATGTGGGATTCTGGACTCTGTGTTGGAACAGGATGCTTCCTGTGTGGATGGAGCATCCTTGTCGAGAATGCACGAAAGCGACAGGAGATCGCGCTGTTCGTGGCACCGAGGGCTGCAGCCACAGTACTGCCTAGGTATTACGATAAAAAGGTACGTTTCGTACCCTGCAACGACGATGATTTGCCTCAAAACAAGGCTAGTCACATGTTGATGAGTCCCTCGTCTCGCAAACCCTCAATACATCTGACGCACTCTAACCCTTTTTCTTAGTACCAACACCGCGAACGGTTGACATTTGCACTGAGCGCGGCTATCTTGCTTGCTTGCCTCCAAGAGCAGCCAAATATGGTTCGCGGCGTTCTTGGCCGAATTGGAACCAGTGTGTTGAGTTAGTCAGGGTTGCCGTGCACCGTGTTCTGCCATAGACATTTAATTCCTCTTTTCGTGTATTTATATGAGGGTTTGGGTTGATCTGACTTAGTTCAGGCCTTGTATTGTCTCTCTAGGCGCAGATCGAGATCGTATGACTTTTTAATATACTGGCGATATCCACATGTATCATGAGGATGGCGGGGGATAAGGTATCACCCAAATACGAGGACCTAGGTTCAAACAGCGTTCTATGTACTCCAGAGTCGGCGCTCCTCCCGATAAGCATCAGCTCTTATCGATAAGAATGTGATCGCCAAGATCATGATCACGTGCTGCGAGTTCGTGCTCTCGGGGAAGTTGGCAGAGCGACTTCTCCGTATGTTCCCGACAACAGCAGCACTTAATTCACAATGTTCAATCGCCTGGCATTTTCCTGGGGGCGAACCACGCCATGCAGAGCTGTATTTCAGTCTCCGGCATGTACGCAGTCGAGACGCTCAGAGATAGGGAAGAAATTCTTCTCGCGCAGCGCAGGCTTCCGACAAAATGCTTCCTCGCCATTTAATACACCTCAGTCGCAAAAAAGAAATGCATCCACAATGTACGTTCATGGCTCTACCGATCCCAGCGACGTGTGAGCATCTCTAATGATTCAAAGGTACTATACAGCAAGCCTGATCCTCGGAACTGTCGCCCTTGCGTACGGTTCAGTCCCTCTGTATAAAATGGTATGCACCGATTCTCAACGCTGGAACGATCTGTCTGACCCAATTGTCTCTCAAAAGATCTGCCAACAGACCGGCTGGAACGGTCAGCCCGTTCTCACCCACCGCGCAGGTGACGGCGATACGGCATCCCGGGTGACTCCCGTCACAGACTCGCGCCGGCTCCGAATCACATTCAATGGCTCTGTTTCCGACGTTCTGCCCTGGAAATTTACGCCGCAGCAGCGGGAAGTGCGTGTTCTACCGGGAGAGACCGCACTGGCCTTCTATACAGCCACGAACAAAGGCCCAGCAGATATCATCGGTGTTGCGACATACAGTGTGACGCCTGGTCAGGTGGCTCCTTACTTCAGTAAGATCCAGTGTTTCTGCTTCGAAGAGCAGAAACTCAACGCGGGAGAATCGGTTGATATGCCCGTCTTCTTCTTCATTGATCCGGATTTCCTCAAGGATCCGGCCATGCAGGGCATCGATACGATCACGCTTTCATACACCTTTTTCAGTAAGATTCACGTCCCCTCTGCGTTTGGTTTTATTCCCTCGTGGACTTGGTCTGACTGGTTTTGTAGAAGCACGATATGACGACAATGGCGTTCTCAAGCCTATAGCCTCCTGATTACTCCACAGGATTTGATCGTCCATGGTCCTTCCCGGGCTCTGGCCTGGGTGTGCTTAGACCTTTACGCGATTCAGGCGACCTGAAACGGCGCCAATAGAAATAAGAACGGACCCATCTGTTAACGAGAGAAGGGCTATTAGAAATTCGTCCTCGAAAGCTTCTGGGGGGTCTATCTTCGTGCCTTGAGGTTTCCTGAGCATCTAAGGCGCAGGGTCACGTCCTCTTGGAAGCCACACACCACTCATGTACCATATTGAATAGACATCGGCGTTTGTAGATGACGTGTATAGTACTTAGGTATCGTACGGAGAAGGCTGTACATATGAAGCATTGTTTCTTCTCTTTACCTCTAAATTGCATTCAAACTTATCCAACCAGCTTGTATAAAACTCAAAATTAGCTTGTGAGTAGTCGATATTAGACTAGATTTTTTCGAATCTGTATGTGATCACTGACGCTTGGTGCTGAGTACATCAGAAGCCAGGGCGTAGTGGCAAGCCAAAAGGGATCATTTTCGGTGAAAGCTTAACTCGGGTTGATGTCTAGAGTCATTGCTTTTCTGTCAATCAACCGCGGTTTCACGCCTGTCGTTCCGTGCAGAATTCAGCCGCAACATCCATTTGGATCTTTCAAAGTACGTTCATCCAACCCATAAAGATGTAGCTGCTATACCAAATCTAGTAGCAAGAGACCTCACCTACGCTCAACAGCGAGACCATATCCCTGATGTCTCTCAGCTCCTAGATACTACGGACATCGTCAAAATGACCCCCCGGCTCGACGACCAGAAGAGCAATTACCTCCGCACTCTAATCAAAGCTCTACAAGAAAGCTATTTTCAGGAACTGTCGATCAGTCACAATGCATATCGGGGCGGGTCAGAGAGATCCGGCCTGCAGCCCAGAGCGTAGATCATCTGGCCCGGTCCGACACCATGAACGCCCCCCCTTGGCATACGGACTGCAGCTATGTGCGAGAGGTCGTCCAGGTACCACAGCACAATCGGTGTGGAGTGGGGACACTATTCTTAGTGGATGTGAATAGTCTCATTCAGCTGTTCTCTACCAGCGCCACTGCTGCTCTCCGCAAGCCCATTTTCCGCATTGGTTCGCCGGTCGAATCTACTAAAGACGATCGTAAGGGCTACCGCATGTACCTACATTGTGGGCAGCGTCCCATCACGTAGTGGAATACTCGGTCTCACATAATCCAGCTTCGCGAGGAAATTATCAAGCCTTTGAAAATGGAGGTAGCCAGGGTGCAGGAGACGCCCTTGAAGACTTGCAACCGCAAGAAGAGGCTATAGATCTCACATCTCGCCACTCGCCCAGCAGATCGGTGCTGCTGATTGATAGTCATCGGAGACTGCATATGAGGGACGAGATCAAAGGCAAGGATCGAACCCTGAGTCAGGTAGGATAGAAGGCGATGCCTTTCATCTAGCATTATTGAAGATTCATGGATGCAGCTGTGGGGAAGTTCTCAATTTTGGAGCATGGGTGTGATCTGACGAACATTTATTGGATGTTGCTTTTTTTAAAATCAGGCGATCGGCGTTCAGTCAGCATCAGATGGCACTTCTTGGACGAGCTGAATGCGTCTTTTCTGTATCCCCCACTTTTTCGTTTCGCTGGCAAGACGCAAGATGACACTTCCTGAGGGTTGAATTGGGTAAGGCAGTTTCGATCGTGGGTCATAGCTGAAGTCCCAACTCGAGAGAGAAAGCACGTTCACTCATGCCATTTCTTACAAAAGGGTCAGCTTAGTCCCTACTGGCTTTCACCACAAGCCATCAACATGTTCACTGTACCTGAGGTTTTGGCAGTAGCCAGAATTCACCCTTTCTACAACCTGAACGTGGGATATACGCCCGATCAAAAGGCCATCCAGAACGCCCTGCGCCCAGATCCAGAGCAAATCGAGAAATTCCAGCTCGAGTCATTCCCCCTGTTGACAAAAAAAAAACTGTGAGGAATTTCTATCCCCCAGATGTCTTTCTCGAGCTAACCTCTCTGCATGGAAGTTACCATGTTATCGAGCGCCTTCTTGGAGACCCGGATAGGAAAAATGAATATCGGCGCAGCGTGTACCTGAGCACGACAGGCGGAGGCTCGGGTGGGCTACCCCTAATGTTTGCGACGGACACGATCGAGAATCGCAGGCATAGAGCGGATTTCGGGGATTTCATGAAGGCTTGTCAGGTCGTCGAGCCCGGTGATATGGTTCTCACAACGCACACCTCCGGCCATCTTTACCGGTAAGGTGTCTCTTGCTGTCGATTCGTCGACACACTAGATGATTGTAAGAGGCTAATTCCAGTGGATGGTGCAGCTCTCTCGATCTTGTGAGCGAGCTCCTGGAAAATGCCGGAGCTTCCGTGCTCTGTGCTGGTAGCCGTATGGCGACCGCGGAAGTTGTAGAAGTTCTGAGCCATTACCGTGCGAATGTCTTGACTGGCGATAGTAGCCAGATTGTTCAGGTCGTCCACCACATTTCGATTCTTACTTCCGAACAGAGAAGAAATATCAACCTGACGAAGGTGATCTATACGTCTGATGCGTTGACAGAAGCCCAAGAGAGGCACATAATATCAGTCTTGGGCCCTGTGCAGATCCTCTCAATCTTGGGCAGCGCTGAAGCAGGACCATTCGCTATCAGCAATCCAGAGCTCACAACAGAGAGCCGCCCAACTGGTACAAGAGACTTCGTCTTTGATACTCGTGCTATGGTCATTGAAATCCATGACCCTGCTGTTTTGCAAGACGATTCGAACCCGCGTGGGAAACAGTTGCCACTTGGCGAACAGGGAATCATAGTCCAGACGTCGCTCCAGCGCCTGCGCAACCCGCTTGTGAGATATATCACGGGCGATATTGGGTCGATCCATTCCATCCCCGATAATGTGCGCGGAAAAATCCCCGAGTCAGAAGTCAAGCACTTTCGAATTCTCCGTCTTGCAGGCCGTGATCGCCGATTTAGCTTTAAATGGTTCGGAGAATATTTTGACCTTCAAAGTGTTAGCAACCTTATGCAAAACGATCGGTCAGGAGTCTTAGAATGGCAAGTCATTCTCGACACTCTTGACTCGTCACCGCAGGGGACTTTGGAAGTTCGAATTTTCCGCGCAGTAGATGGCGGTCATATCTTGCCCCGCGAAGAATTTGTTGAAATGATCGAGACGTTCTTTTGGGTCTTTCCTGAAAATCGACACCTTTTTCAAATCAAATTCCTGAATAATCTTGAGGAATTTGAGAGGAGCAGCACTGGTGGCAAGGTTATCAAGTTTGTCGACAAGTTTAATTGATCCGCACGTGTTTGTCTTCCTCTAGTCTGGTTTCTCAGGGTTGAATGGCAGTGTCCTATAGAGAATGAAAAACATGCACTTCACAGGACAGTTTTGAGGATTTTGAATTTTGCTCTGTGGCTAGATAATTGTTTGAGTAGGGCTGAGACATCATTATATCTAAAGCTGATATTGATCGAAGTGAAGGGATGCTCTTCGAGGCAATTACTTCTTGGTTGTGAACTCGACCCTTATATATACTTCGAGAGTAAATATAGGCCGGTAGACTTCACCGTTGAAAGATGAGTGTCGGCGTAAAAATCGGCCTGACCAGCTATGTAGCGGATAGCTCATAAGATAGTGGTGTCTAGGACAGTAAGAGGATTTATAGCAAAGAAATTTGGGAGTATTCAGGAAGCAGTTTACATGATGTACTTGTCTGTTCCTCTGGTCGCGCTGTATTCTGCCACTTCCGTCCGCCCTCATTTGCTTCGTTAAGATTCTGTACCACAGAGGGGTTGACAGCTATCTACTATTATGACAAGTACTTACCTAGAGCTATCACTCAGAGATCGAGAATGTCCTACCCAAGTAACATATTTCAAAGGGCCTGCAAAAAAACTCAGGTCTAGGTGAATACTCGAACACTACCCTATATCGTGGCAAGGTACTACGGTGAGTCAGCAATGCACGGCCCACCAATTAAGCTTGCGTGTCGCGGGTCGACGCGTCTTGTCATTGAACTTATCGCTTTCCCGATCTTGCGCGGGACTGAGCAGACCTTGTTCTCAATTCGCATGAGTGATCATTTCGAAGCTTTCAAAGCTTGAGCATATAGAGAGATGGCTTTGTTAGTGGACAAACTGCGTCCACGCACCCTTGATGCACTCTCGTATCATCCTGAGCTCTCTGAGCGACTGAGGTCATTGGTAAGTAAAGCTCAATCCTGATATAATGAGACTTATTCTCACCAGCTCTTAATCTATTCAGGCGCAAAGCGGTGACTTCCCCCATCTACTGGTGTATGGACCCTCTGGAGCGGGCAAGAAAACGCGTACGATTGCGACCCTGAAAGAGTTATACGGTCCCGGAGTTGAGAAGATCAAGATCGATGCACGAGTCTTCCAAACGAGTAGTAACAGAAAGCTGGAGTTCAACATTGTTTCATCTGTCTACCACTTGGAGATCACACCGTCAGATGTTGGAAACTACGACCGTGTTGTCGTCCAGGAACTTTTGAAGGAGATCGCGCAGACCCAGCAGGTGGATCTTGCGGCAAAGCAGCGATTCAAGGTTGTCGTTATCAACGAGGCAGATCATTTGACTCGTGATGCCCAAGCGGCGCTGAGACGAACAATGGAAAAATACAGCCCGAATCTCCGATTGATTCTCCTTGCCAACAGCACCTCGAATATCATTGCCCCCATCCGCTCCCGAACCCTGCTGGTCAGGGTTGCGGCACCCACAGAAGACCAGATTTGCAGTGTCCTTAGCAATGCTGGCAAAAGAGAAGGTTGGCCCGTGGCTCCGGGACTCAATAAGAGGATTGCGCATGAGAGCGGGCGGAACCTTCGACGCGCGCTTCTTATGTTCGAGGCGATTTACGCTCAAAAGTAAGCATCGGCTTCCCTGCCTGAAATGAAACATCATGCCAACTTATCTCTACTTTCAGCGAGAAAGTGACCGATAATACACCGATCCCGCCCCCAGACTGGGAGGCCCTCATCTCTTTGACCGCACAAGAGATTCTGGGAGAGCGGTCACCGGCCCGGTTGTTGCAGGTCCGCGCGCGTCTATATGACCTTCTTACCCATTGCATACCCCCTACTACAATCCTAAAGGTTGAATTGCCCAACTTAAAATCAGGAGTATCACTCGCTGACCGCTTTCCAGACGTTGACTTTCAAGCTTATTGGTCAGGTCGATGACGCCTTGAAACCCGAGGTGATCAAGTGGTCTGCTTTCTATGAACATCGAGTGAAACAAGGCAGCGTAAGTATCACAATCACAGTCATGAGGAATAGTCTAATACTGTCTACAGAAAGTAATTTTCCATCTTGAGGCGTTTGTTGCGAAGTTCATGCGCATCTACGAAAGGTTTGACCCCCATCTAAACAGCTGCACGTCAAGCATCGATAGTCTCTGACCTCCTGTTTAGTTATTTGATGGGCATGGACTTTTAGACCATAGATTTATTAGCCAATGATTAATGATTCTACTGTATAAAAGGGAGCCGCGTTCCAGGATTGGTGATATTGCATTTCCGAGGCAGTCGCATCGTTTGAGCTTTTGTTGATTAAATTTTATATTTCAATGCATGACGATCAAGCAATTGCCGTTTCCTTCTTCCATTTTCACTTGGTAGGTCTTTTATTGAGTCGCCGTCAAAGTGTCTAGATCTCCTGCTGAAAGATGAAATGAAGCCATCAGGTGAGTTTACTCTCAAGCGGACCCATAGATCGATTAGGTGTGACTCCTAGCAAACATTATCTATCTCCTTGCAACATACCTAAGAGATGCAGAGGTGGATCGAAATCTCATGGCTTAATATGTGACCAAATCAAAGCCACATATGCTATGGGCCTGAATAATGCTATATTGGATAGCTAAACAGGAAATAGAAAGCTAGGTAGATTCCTGTGAGCAGCGACCTGAGGAAATCCAAGCATACATAGTTCGTAGACAACTGCATGTGAAAACGAGGAAGAACCTTGGAATGATACAGCCTCCCCATGGGGAGGACGAGTGCACTACGTCATCGAAGATGTCGCCCCTTCATACAAAACATGTACCACATTCCCTTTGCTTCCAAGTAGTCCTTCTTGCTAAGACCCTCACAGATCCTGAAAATCTTGGTCGGTTTTATTTGAAATATTCTTTGCCCATCTCTAGTGTCTTCGGATCCTGATTAACACGATGTCTGAAAACCAGTTCATGGACATCGAGCCTGGTGGAGAAAGCACCCAGTAGGCTCCTCACTGGTGTACCAATCACGAGATTCCACTAACACCGGTCTCAAAGATATGAATCAATCAAGATGTATACCAATCCTCCGGCGAAACAGACCGGGCAGTTGGGCGGTGTGTTTTATGATAATGGGTGAAAAGCATATAAGATGGTCCATCCGCTAATGTTTACCTAGGACACGAGCCGCACACCCAAAGCGAAATGCATGTGATGACTCCTGACAGCGCTTCAAAGAAAGCCAGGGATGACGACGCCGAGATGGCAAGGAAGATTGGACTTGGAGGATCGAATTTCGTTTCCTTGGGCGATGATACTAGTACGTTGATCTGGGTCCCTTCTATTGAACTCCTTGGGTGAAGATATAGACACATGCGGGAATAAACGGAACAGAAGACAGAATCCGAAGCTAATAGTAGTATACACAAGGCCCGACGTCCGAAGCCGACGATGCAGCTAGGAGCAGAAGACTACAGGGGTATGGCCCCGGATCCGGCGTCGGGGCCTAGGAAATCGCCAAATGGAAACGATAAATGACATGAGAATGAAGCGTATTTGACCCCGTTCAGAATTATTGGGAAGCGGACGGGCTGGAGGATGATGACTTGGGGGGGTTGGAGAGATTATCGGATCCGAGGGCTGGGCTTCTTCGTGCTCGCTTGAGGCTTTCAAGAGTAACACCGTTGCCGAGTTTCGTGAGGCCAACAACGGGAGGATCTCCCTTGTGCACGAATTCCCAAAGACCTGATCGGAGTTGTATTGTTAGTCTCGCTTCTTCGGACTTATGTATGAGACGTAATGTAGGGCATACCGGGCAGCTTGTGGCCAGCCAATCGAAAAGCTTCCTTTGCGATCTTCTCGTGAATGTCTCCCTTGAGCTCGAATACAATCCGGCTCACTGGGACCTTCGCCGTCCAGTAATCGAATTTTCCCTTACCCTTACCCATACGTTGCTCGTTGCCTTTCGTGTAAACACCCAGGTTTGCGCTCACTCGCTTATACAAGGTGTAGTTCATGCCTCGTAGACGTCGCTTAATGGTCTCTTCGGCGATCTTCAGCGACGAAGCGGGCAGTCGACGGTCGTGATCCTTCATGCGCAAACCGTAATCACCCCAGACAACGGTGGTACCGCGGGACGAGCCACCAGTCGCGACGTGCGGACGACCTTTGGGGGACTTTGACTTCTCCATGAACTTTGGCGTGAGCCAGTCTAGCGCTGGGGAAGTCGTGGAAAAACATCGCGAGAGAGGGAGAGCTGTGAAAGATGCCGTTAAACCTGCTGTGCATTGGCTGTCAGTTCTTCCATCTTTGGCAGAAAACTTTTTCCCCTTCTGGGCTGAAGGACGTGGAATCTCACACGTAGGCCGGAGGAGGCCGAATTGAGGACCCGAGAACATCTTGAGTTGCGGACCCATGGCGAGACTTTGTTGGCAGGCCGCTCTTGTTTCCGACACGGCAACGAGAAGATGAACTTGGGGTGTATCGGCGTATCTGCAAGTTCCGATATCCCCCCATCCCGAAACGGGAAGAGGCGCCTGTGCACGTGCCACACGCGGGTGTGATTATATAATCCAATTAGATCACGTCCTCCGCGACAGCTTCCGGGCAGCGCGTCGTGTCTGGCTGACTGGCGTGGAAGGAGCGCAACCTAGCGTCACTGCCTGGTTCAATTTCTATCTCATATTAAAGATCTCATCCTGGGGAGGAAAATTCCTCAACTGGACTTCTCACCATGCCCGACATCAGGAACTTCTTTGGCGCAAAGTCCAGCCAGGGTTCCAATACTGGATCCTCTCCCGCAAAGCCGCCGGCGAAGAAAGAGGTATGTTGAAGAGTCGCAACGGCATTTTGAACCACTCCATTATAATAATTTGACTCCCCTGACTGACAATTGCACCTGTGGTTACAGGAAACCTCTACAAGGAAAAAGCGTAGGTTTTGCGCAAAACTGGAAAGCGAGCTTTGCAATTGCTGAACAGCAAACTAGGTAGCCGGAAAGTTGTGGACGACAGTGACGACGATGACGAGGACACGGTGACCAAAGCACCTGCCCCCAAATCCAAAACTGCAAGCAAGTCGTAAGTACTGTTGATCAAGTTCTAGATCGACGCTGCGTTGGCAATTGACTGACTTATCCAAGGAAAGCTCCACCATCGCAGGGCGAACCGACAAGTACATCAGACTACTTTGCTTCCAGCAAAAAGCGAGACAGATCAGCCAAAGCCAGCAGTACAACGCCTTCTCAAAAGACGCAGACATCCCGTGAGGAGCTAGTCAAGAATGAAAAGAACGACACGTCGCCCGCGCAGAAGCGGCAGTCGCGAGAAGCTGCAAAGAAGCCCACAGTTGTCCTGGATGACGATGAGGATAACCTTGGTGGAGATGACATATTTGCCACAGATTTCAAAAAGGCAGGAAGAGGTGATGATGACTATGTCGAAGGCGAGGATCGCGATAGCGATATGGAGGAACTTGCCGTCAGACCTGCTACTGCAGCATCTGGCCGATCGGGTCGCAACAAGAAATCATCCAAACTTGATTCGGATGACGACGTGGTCATGAATGATATTCCCAAGTCGACTTCCAGAAGCGCCAAGTCTGCTGCTTCGCAGCCTGCAAGGAAACGGAAATCAGAAGCTCTAGATAAAGATGAAGAGCCCGAGTCGAAAAGCCCCGCAAAGAAGCCAGCCGCCCGTACGAAGCCTGCAACTTCGACCCCTGCGGCTAAGAAACCAAAAGCCGCAGCGACAGATCATATCGAAAGCAAGGAAATCCAAGATATATTCGACAGCATACCGACAGTTCAGCCCCCTACACCTCCCCGAGGCCAGCCGGCCAAATTCAACTATGCTGCGACTCAACGCTCAAAGTCTCCAGTGGGTGGAAGTGTTGAGCTGCCGACTGGAGCTGAGAATTGCCTTGCGGGGCTGTCTTTCGTTTTCACTGGCGTCCTAAGTAACCTCGGCCGTGATGAAGGACAATCTCTGGTCAAGCAATATGGCGGCCGGGTAACCGGTGCGCCTAGCTCGAAAACAAGCTATGTTGTCTTGGGTGACGACGCCGGCCCGAAAAAGCTTCAAACCATCCGAGACCATAAGCTGAAGACGATCAATGAGGAGGGTCTTTTCGAACTCATCCGCCGTCTTCCAGCAAACGGTGGCGATGGCAAAGCAGCTGGCAAATATGAGGCCAAGATGAAGGCCGAGGAAGAAAAGGTTAAAGCCATGGCTGCTGAGATTGACAAAGAAGAAAAGCGAAAAACAAAAGCCGACGATCGTGACAAGGCAAAGGGAAGTTCCAATGCACCTCAGATTGATGATCGTCTCTGGACGACAAAGTATGCCCCTACCTCGATGAGCATGATTTGCGGCAACAAAGGCGTCGTTGAGAAGCTTCAGGCATGGCTTCGAAACTGGCGAAAGAGTGCCAAATGGAACTTCAAGAAGGCTGGACCGGACGGAACAGGCCTCTATCGCTCCGTCATGCTTCATGGTCCTCCCGGCATTGGGAAAACAACCGCCGCCCACCTCGTGGCACAACTGGAAGGGTACGATGTCGTTGAAACGAACGCCAGTGACACACGAAGTAAAAAGCTTGTGGAAACAGGTCTTCTAGGTGTTCTGGATACCACTTCCCTCCAGGGCTACTTTTCTGGGGATGGCAAAAAGGTGGAGAGTACTAGAAAAAATATGGTGCTCATCATGGACGAGGTTGATGGCATGTCTGCCGGAGATCGAGGCGGTGTTGGTGCAATGGCAGCGGTGGCAAAGAAGACCCAGATTCCACTGATTATGATTTGCAATGAGCGAAAGCTCCCGAAAATGAAGCCTTTCGACGGAGTTGTATTTGACCTCCCTTTCCGACGCCCAACCGTTGAGCAGATCAGGGCTAGATTGTCAACAATTTGCTTCCGCGAGGGCATGAAGATTCCGCCTCCAGTCCTCGATGGGCTTATCGAGGGAACTCATGCTGATATTCGACAAGTCATCAATATGCTTTCTACCGTCAAGCTGGACCAGAAGACGCTTGACTTCCAACAAGGGAAGGAGATGTCGAAGGCTTGGGAGAAGAACGTGATTCTGAAGCCGTTTGATATTGCTTCAAAGATCTTGAACGCACAAATGTTTTCACCAAGCTCCAAAGCAACTTCGAACGACAAGACCGAGCTTTATTTCAATGACCATGAATTCAGTCACTTGATGGTTCAGGAAAACTACCTGAGGACGAAGCCAACGCTATCTAACGGTTATCAAGGCAAGGAACAGAAGCTAAAGCTACTTGAGCTCGCGGACAACGCGGCTTCTAGCATTAGCGATGGAGATCTGGTCGATAAGATGATTCATGGAACGCAGCAGCAGTGGAGTTTGATGCCTACCCATGCCATGTTCAGTTTTGTGCGGCCTGCCAGTTTTGTATATGGAAACATGATGGAACGTCCAGCATTCTCTAGCTGGTTGGGTCAGAACAGCAAACAAGGTGAGAACCCGCCCTGTGTCTTGATAAAACTTACAATTGCTAACGAGTTATTCCAGGGAAACTGTTGCGCTATGTGAAGGAAATCCAGGGTCATATGCGTCTTCGCTCGTCTGGAAACCGAGATGAGATCCGACAACAATACTTACCCCTTCTCTGGGACAAACTGGTGCGGCGTTTGATGCTGGAGGGCAAAGACAGCGTTGACGAAGTCATCGACTTCATGGACAGTTATTTCCTTACCCGGGATGACTGGGATGCCCTGGTCGAATTGGGCCTTGGGCCAATGGACGAGTCGCAAGTCAAATTGGAAACCCAAACTAAGGCGGCCTTCACCCGGATCTATAACCAGCGATCGCACCCGCTGCCATTCATCAAGGCCAGTAGTGTGGCGGTCCCGAAGAAGATGCCCAAGGAGCGACCTGACATCGAAGAGGCTCTTGATGAGTCGGACGAGGAGGAACTCCTGGAGGACGACTCGAAAGAGAATGACGAGAGCGAAGAGCTGGACTTGAAGAAAGACAAGTATGTTCGCCTGCCCAAGAAGTCGAAGGGCGGCGCTGCGAAGGGGAAGAAGACGAAGAAGACCGATGACGACGGAGGATCTGCCGATGAGAAGCCGAAGAAGAAGGGCCGGAAGCCGAAAGCGAAATCTGGATGAGCTTTGGAAGCACTTGGGCGAGTATGGGATCAGGATAATCTTTTGTACTTGTAGTATAGCCCATGGCACATGATATTTGAGCGCGACCCGCACGCAATAATGAATCTGCAATCTGAAATCTGTACTGCATAGGATTACTCCGCATCGGCGATCTTGGCTGATCGGCGGCAGGATTAAGCCCTGGCCGTCCGACCCGTTCAGCTGTTCTCCGCCGCTGACCTCCCTTTCCCTTCCTTTCCCCCCTCTCTATCCTCCAACCGACCCCGCCCTCTCTTCGCTATCTTTCCTCGTTTCCTTCGAGTCGGGCTGGTCCTGCGGGAGGAAATTCGGATCACTCGTTTCTTTGTCATTTGTCTGACGGTCCAGGCTCATGTATTGTCCGCTATAACTGGCTCTAAGAAGCATGCCGATTCGATACCCAGCAGCGCCCCTGGTGTGTTCGACTTGAAACACAACGTCTATCCTTTTTCTTTCAGTATCTACCGACTATTGATTTAGCTATTGGCTCGCAGACCCTCGTTGACGTCGCCGGGAGAATGTCTCTCCTTCACAATGAAGAGTACGTGCAAAGACACGCTTTGCGCCTCCCCTCCTTCCCCCCCCTTTCCCCACCCGCGCCCACGCAAGGTTCAGGGACTGACCGACCAGCAGCTTCACGATATGGCAGCTACGAACCTCCTATCTGTCGACTATCAAAGATGGAATAGGTGACCGGTTGATCAACGTGAACAATTCCGTCCTCAATACGCCTGGATTCCGCGCTGCCGGCTGGTCGTCCGCCTCCGTCAACCCCAACCCGCAAAGCGCGGCCGCCAACATCAAGCGTACCTATTCGCCACCTATTCCGACCACCACTGCTGTCTCCTCCGAATATTATCATCTTGATGGGAACAGGAGTCGCGTTGACGCACTGCGCCTTGGCTTGGTCGACGAGGCCGAAGATGATGAAGGGGGTATGGTGACCGGCAAGAGCAGTACGGACGTGATTGGACGACGGCCTCATGGACGCAATGGGAAAAGAGGACATCGCCGGGAACGCCAGCAGCAGGAGCAGCAGAAACAGCGAGAAGCGGAGGAAGACGATAGCAGTGACTTGAGTGACGAAAGCGATGATGATGGGGACAGCATGTCACGGCCCATTGACCAAATCAAATTCACCAAAATGCCGATACGAACACGCGCAGGGTCTTCTCCAATACGCTCCTCTACAGATCGTCCTGAAGGGCCGCAGGTGATGGTGACGTCTCCGTCGCATCCGACGATGGGTGGCCATGGCCATTATCGAACGGGGTCGCTTGGAACCGCGGTCTCCGTGAACGAGCGGTCACGCAGGGACACTACTACGACAACGAGCAGCGATATGTCTTCGGATGCTGACATGGCATCTTCTGCCTCTAAGAGACCTCAAATTAAGTTTTCGGGTCGCGACCAGGTATTCGAGCTCACCAACCGATCTCGGCAGCACCTGGAGGAGTTGCATGAGCAGGGTGAAGACTCGGGCGCAGAGTCTGTGGGCTCTGCGCTTTCTTCCGAGTTTGACGCTACTGCGGGGTCGGCATCGCTTCTCGGTGCGGTTGGTATGACTGGCAGTCTAGATTCTTCCTCACCGATCTTGATGCATAAGTTGCAGAACGGGACCGGGTCGCAGACGGCCTCACCGCGGAAACACAAGCCCCCAGCGCCCGAATTACAGGATCTGCCACCGCCACGACCCATTAGCACGGTGCAGCCAGTGAGCTTACTCTCCAAGGCACTGAATGCGCGCAAGAAGGAGCCGACAAATCCAGTAGAAAAGTTTGCTGTGCTCTCCGGCACCGGGTTGACAGATGCCCTGAATATCAAGCTCTACGCGCCCTTTTCTTCGGACCCCGAGGCACCTATGGATCTGCCAATCGCACGGGAGTCCAAACTTGCAGAGCAACCGGCGCCGGTCACGGTGGTGGAAGCGATCGGACTAGCGCTGTGGAGGTACTCAGACGAAGGTCGCTCGCCATCCATTGAGCGCAATAAGTTGACGGTGAACCGGTGGACATTGCGCATGATGGAGGATGGCGAGGTCGAATACGACTTCCCTGCCTTGGGCCGCACGTCCCCCATTACCGACTTCACGTCCAACAACAACCGGGCGGCTGGAGCTCGAGGTCGCATGCGCGGGAAGCAATACGATGAATTTGCTTTGGTGGAAGCCTCGGACTCGGAATTTGAGGAGAACGAGCGTCTGTTCCCCATGTACAGCCAGTCGCCGTCTTCCGAGGAAGATACTGCTACGACGCCGACCGTTTCCACCCCCCAGCTCCACTCTCAGGGCAAAGGCCCCCGGCAAAATCCCATTTTGGGCCCGTTCTCATCGGCCCTGAATGACAACACGCTGACTCCCGCCGACCGCCCGGCGGTGCCGGTCTCTCATGCGACGCCTCGACTGGGGGTGTCGAAGACGCTCAAGATCCGATTCATCAACTTTGAAGCGTCCACCCAAGTAACGACGCTGAATATCTCTACGGATAGCTACATTGCGGAAATCCTCGACTCAGTGTGCAAGCGCTGGGGGTTAGACAAAGGGAACTACTTGCTGAAGGTGATGGGGTCGAACACGATTGCGCCGTTGGATCGGACGGTGGAAGCGTTGGGCAACATCACCGAGCTCGACCTGGTTCGCCGTCGGTTCGGCCCTCAGTCGTTGACAGGATCCCCTGGAAGCTCCTCCCCCAACGCGCCCCTGCAGATCGACAGCAGCACCGCGGCTCCCAGCAAGAAGAGTAAGAAAGGCGGTCCGCGCATGCTCCACCCACTCACCCAGAAGCACGACCTCATCGGCGGCTATTACCGGCGGTACCACGTGTTTCGCAAGCAGTCGATGTCGTTTACGGCGTCTAATCATCGTATCCTAACGTTCGACAATGACTACATGCATCTGATGTCCGGGGATGAAGGCAAGGCCGGATCGGACACGAAGACCCGGTCGATCAGCTTCAATGATGTTGTCGGGTGCAAGGTGAGTCGGCGCCATCCCAAAAACTTCCGTGTGGTGGTGTTGCGGGGCAACGATGCGTCGGAGCAGAAGCGCTATGACTTTGAAGCGCGCAACGCACTGGAGGCGGTGGAAATCGTGGATGAGATCAAGAAGAATATGGTCCATTATCGGATTTAAGGGTTGTTCTCCCCGTGGAACCTGTTCTTTTCTTTTCCTGGTGCTGGATGTGGTGTTGGGCGTACGAGGACCATCCTGGTGTAGTCGGTGATCTGGTTGGAGAGGTGGTTTATGCGTGTATCACGACGACATGGAACTACGAATTGACTTTTTTTTTTTTTTTTTTTTTCTTTCCTTGTTCTTTTCTTTTCTTTTTTTTTTATTTTTTTATTTTTTTTTTACCTTTTCTTTTCTTTTTTCTCTTGGTCCCCTTTTTATTTTATTTTTTGCTGGTCTTTTTAAATTCTCGGGCATGATTATTTCGAATGCTATTATTCTCTAGCAATCCGTTCTTTTTGCCCTGCCCCTAACCCCTTCTGGTGGCCAGTTGATGAGAGGGTGTGGCTCTGGTAGTCATTTCCAGGGCGTGTCAGCCATACTAGTACTACTGCTATATCATCCTCATCCCTCCCCCACACTCTCACTTCCTCCTCTCTCTCTCTCTCTTTCCCTCCCTCTATCTCCTCCCAGTGCTTCAACCCCGACCTCGTCCCTTTTCCCCCCGCCCTTCATCGCTGCATCTAGGTCCATTGGGCCCATTCGACTTGATTGAGAACGCTCCTCTACCGGTTCCTCTCTGCGTTTGCAAATCAGATCTCCCCGACGGTTCAACTTCCTTGCCGTTTTCTCGTATTCCCCACGTGCATCCACATTCTGCAATTCGTGCTGGGACCTGGGGCTGCGGCTCGAGGTTATTTTTGGACGCCTTGCGACGCTACTGATCGACCGGCGATTTTCCAGTCCGTCCGCTCGGGCGTGGTATATCCCTTCACCACATATATACGGGGCCCGTCCCTCTCGCCTCCCACCACCACACCACCTTGCTGGATTCCAACTTCCCGTCTCCCTCCCGGCCTGGATCGGGTCGACGGTATCTCCGTCCAGTGTTTCGATTGTGCCTTGTAGGCCTCGTCCGTCCCTGCCGACCAACATTCCTTTCCACCCTTCTCCATCCCCCACACAGACACAATGGCTGGCCCCGGTGGTGGTCCCCCTCGCAAGAGCCATACCAAGTCCCGCTTTGGTTGCAAGACCTGCAAGCGACGACATATCCGCTGTGATGAAACCTTCCCTCAGTGGTATGTGCCTCCCGGATGATCCTCGCCCTCGGACACCCCCCGCTAAGACGAGATACAGCCGTAACTGCACCAAGCACAACTGCCGGTGCGACTACATGGATGTGGCGGCCATCCATGAAGAGTCTTCCGCAGCGCGAAAGGTGCCCGATCTTCTCATGTCCGCCGAGATCGAACTGGAGATCAAGAATTGGCATATCACCGGCGTCGCTCCCTTCCCCGAACTCGTCCACTTCCCCCGGAGCTCCTGGGGCAGACTCTCACGCACCGATCTTCGTCTGGTTCACCATATCATCGGACTGTCCATCGACCTGCATCGGCGCGGATTGAGCAACTGCACCATCTGGGCGCAAAAGATGCCACTGTAAGCGGCCGCGTGCATCATCCGAGTCTTCCCAGCACTAACATCGACCAGCTTTCTCTCCATCGCCATCTCTCACGATTTTGTGATGAATTCCATCCTCACTCTGTCTGCGTCCCATCTCGCCTGGGTGACGCGAAACAAGGAGACGAAGCAACTCGCGTATCACCACCGGGGTGTGGCGATCCAGGGCCTCCAGCAGGCGTTGGGCACTTTCTCCCGCGAGAACTGCGACGCTATCCTCGCTGCCTCCATCCTGCTGTCGTGGCAAGCTTCCGAATGGTGGGTATCTCCATCCGCAGGTGAATGGGCGCCGCCGTACTGACCCCGTCTAGGCAAAGCTGGGCGTCCCTGCAACAAGGCTTGACCAGCATTCTGAATTCGATGCACCCCATGTGGAAACAGGAGTCCGAGCTCGCCCTCTTCCTTGAGAACCAGCGATATCTGGGATGCACCAATGCGCCGATCATGACGGGCCACCAGTTTCAAGACGAAGATCTCGCCAGCCTCGACCAGACCATCATCGCCTTGCAAGCCGTCCAGAAACGCGTCTCCCACAACCTCGAGCACTACCGTCGGATGAGCGAACTGGTCGAGTTTGTACGCCATTTCCGGAACGACCTGCTCGCGCAAGCCCCCGAACAGGCCTTTGAGCGGATGCAACCCCTGCGACGCTGGCTCTTCTGGCTGCCCCCGGCCATGCTGCGCGGCGGAGATGCGGATGTGGGCGCCCTGGCGATCCTCGCGCAATTCTTTGGAGTCGGCATCGCCCTCGATAGCCTCTTCCCCGACCTGGGCGGCGCCTATCTGGGGCCGTTGTCGGTTGGCCCCATCGAAGAGATCTACCGCGTGATTGTGACGCGCAGCACGGCCGACCCATTCAACCCCGATCTGCAACTGGCCACCGCCGTGATGGACCTCCCGAGCCATATCGTCACCAAATACAAGAGTCGCCTGCAATGGTCCCCCCGGACCTCGATCGACCACTTCACGCCGCCGCCCCCGAGCCCCTTCCACAACATCCCGGACTACCGCGTCGCCGCCTCCTCCTCGCCCTCCTCGACCTCCGCCACCTACGCGC